>OY755235.1:101058584-101283978 GCA_963576725.1 Azorinus chamasolen | reverse complement strand
AACTTGCTATAGTATTTTGAAATGTTTAACTCCTCTGTGAGCCCTCAGATCTGGGTCTACGGTGTTTGTAAATGACAGTACATGCATGCCATGGGTTAGTATTTATAGGAACTAGTCTTGCAACAAATTCCTCTTCTTACCTTCTGTAAACGATGCTTTCTTTTCAAAACTGTGACCTGAATGACAAACAAGTTGGATCCTGATGAGACGCCGAGTTTTTCGGCGTCTCATTTGGTTCCTAACTGTTTGGTAAGATCATCACAACTTCGTCCCATACATTTGTAGTTACAACAGTTTCGTATTAAGCCCCCAATAAGTAATATATATCCTGACTCATCCGTTCATGGAGTACATTAACTGACTGTAATTATTAAACAAAACAAACGAAGTCCGGTGCCAAGCAATGACACATACTTGTTTGATAAGACATCTGATTTAATATATTCCAAATACCTTACAGAAGTAAAAATCTGACTTATGTTTTTGCTAACATTTGGACAGAAACGTCATTTGCAAATAGAGTACATACAACTCAGGTAGCTGTAATAGGGAATATATACAGTAAAATATCTCTATAACGGCCAAGAAATTGTTAATTGTGTTAATTAGTTGGTATTTAGGGCAAGTGAGTGCTTAAAGCAAGGTGCTTTTAACACAAAATATTTGATGTAATTTAGTGGCCGTTATAGAGAGGTTTTACTGTATCTGGTCAGCAGTCTCTGCCATGGCTAAACATTTCTGTGCTCATATGCCATTACAGTATAACCTGTCTAAAGCGGCCAGACAAAAGTAGCTCTAATTATGGGCCTGTAAGGCAGTACTTGTACTAGGTGGTAGCTTAATGTAGTTCAAAAGTAATACAGAAAGTTCTTATAGGAGCTTTCTGTATTACGTCCCTGCATTAAGCAACTATCTGCTTTTTAAGACTCCTATGTTCAATAAACCAATGACCAGTTAGGACAGGTTCTATTGTATGCAATTTCAGCTAATAAATATTTATGTCAATAATTATTTCACCAATATTCACCAGGTAAATGGTTAAACTGGTAGAGGCGCATTTTTACGCACTTGAAAACATAGCATAGCAGACCCAGACTTGTCATTTCCTGTAGTATATGTCCTGTTCGCCATTATAAAATGCCACCTTAATTTTGTTTAATAATGTAAATATTTCTTACACGATAAATTGTCTTCATGGACAGATACAGACACACAAATGCAAAACACGTCTACAAATACTCTTCGGAATATTTGTATTACCCATTTTAACCCTTTACTCCACAGATACGCCTGTTTACGCCTTTGCAAACAGAGAAGGACCAGATCAGAAGGCTTCTATAGGAGCCGTCTGGTCAGGGTCTGCTCTGTTTGCTTATGATATAATATAAATCTGATTCTACAGTTTCTATCATGTAAAACAATTAATTGTCAACAGTGCCATAGTAAAGATTCTGTTAATATATAGTCATGATGTCTTTAACATTTTCCTGAATATTCATGGAATAAATGGTTAAATTACTTAATGTGACGGTGGCTTCAACCCGTATCCCTGTATACGTGACATGATTGGCATTATTAACAGATTGTATCCAGATGAGACGCTGAGTAACTTGGCATCTTATCAAAATACAAAATATGTTTGACACTCGGTCAATAGTTTTCAGAGCTCTTGGGGTAACTGATATTGCATCGCATTCAAATTTGAGTAGGTATTATTTTTTAAACGGCGAGGTAAGTATTAACCCATTGACGCCTTTTGACGCTTCTGAAAAAGTCACCTGTTGAAACCATTGTGATTAATAGAGCATTTGCTCCTACAGGAGCAAATGCTCTATTTATCACAATGTTTCAAACTACAAAATTATAAAAAAAATCCTTTTCTCTAGTTAATGCTCCTTTTTGGTAGATTTATCCAAAGAGGTTGGATCTAAAAATAGCCCATGAGGTAATAGGTTAAAAGCTGATATGTTTGTAGTGAATGAGAAAACACAATGCATATGGTCATTATATATTATATCAAACTAATGTGTGCATTACTTTTACTGTAGAGTATAGCGGGATATTTACAATATTTACATTGAACACAGTTGACCATTTCCGACATATTAATTTTGCCGTTATCAGTAATAGGCCTTACTTTGTCTACAATTAACCCAATTGCTGATCTTGTTTTCACTGCTAAATAAATTATTATAGGAATTATTTTTAGATACTTTTGCAATTTTGGTTTTACATGAATTCAATACGAATTTCGCTCCAGATAAGTAACGAATATGTATCATTTCACAAATGTTAAGATTAGGAACCAAACTAACTATACTAACATATTCCCATTACATTGACGCCTATTGCAGCCTATGTGAAAGTCTTTTTTAAAGCCGTTGTGATACATAGTAGTTTCAAAACTACACAATTATAACATTTTCGTTTCATCTACTAAATGCTCATTTTCGGTAAATTTATTCAAAGAGGTTAGATCTAATAATAGACAATGAGGTTAAGAGCTAAGCTAAAACTATTAAACTAATTTTTGATACGACAAACACATACACATGTCCCTCATGCAATCTATTTATTTGAACAACGCTTCTATTCCTCTGACAACACACTGAGAGAAATAAAGGCAGACAATTGGAATGCTAGTACTGTAACTAGGCAAAATGAAATGGTCGAGTTTCGTTTTAACTTAATATAAATAACGAACAGCAATTAATTATATGTCCTTTGTTAAACTGGAGAATGTTTTGAAATTATGTAATTTTATTTTTTTATTTTTTATTTCAGTAGTCAAAATTATCCGTCGGCGTAAATACATATCACTTGTAATAATTACACAAAAACCACGAATTGCTTCCCACTTTCCAGCGCAGGTGCGCTTGTCTAAGATCATAATCGAGAGTATTTATTTTTGTTGAAAATGGATTGTTTACTAAGTGATTATACATCGATAAGGTAATTTGATTGTGAATTCTTGCTGTAAAATGACTACTCGGAGAGTGTGCTGTATTTATTAACCCTTTCCCTCATATTGACGAGTTTTGATGACTCTGTAAAAGTCACTTAGTGAAACCATTGTGATAAATAGAGCATTTGCTCCTGTAGGAGCAAATGCTCTATTTATCACAATGGTTTCAAACTACAAAATTCTAAATTTTTCATTTTCTCTAGTTAATGCTCCTTTTCGGTAGATTTATTCAAAGAGGTTGTATCTAAAAATAGCCTATGAGGTAATGGGTTAATTACAACACTTGCACTGGTGTTGACATAAATCCAACAGGAATGGCGATATATGCCCCCGGTTAATTGTTTGCGGCAACATCAAAAGAAGAAGTGGTTTTAACAAATTGGTCATGCTTTCTGACCTGATTAAACGTTGTTTAAATTCATCGTTATCTATCAATATTGAAAATGTGCTCATTAATTTTATGTGTGATGATAATAGACATTAGAGAGAGCATTGCTGGAAGACAACATATACAGAGTGCATTGCACATATCAGTATAAGTGTTTACATTTCAATTTCATTATACTAGAACTGAGATGGTAGATACGGTTTTTAAAAGCGAATGTGATTTAATTTTATGGCTCTTGTTCGTGTGAGGTATGGTCAGTTTTTAATTGACCTAGTGTTCGGGAATTTTATTTAACCCTTTCCTCCATAAAAACGCCATTGTACCCTCTGTAAAAGTCACCTTTTTTAAACCATTGTGAGCAAATGCTCTATTTATCACAATGGTTTCAGAACTATAAAATTCTAGAAATTTCCTTTCCTTTAGTCGATGCTCCTTTTCGGTAGATTTATTCAAAGAGGTTAGGTCTAAAAATAGCCTACGAGGAAAAGGGTTAACCCTTTGAATGCGGGACACACGTGCACTGTCATTTGCAATCAGTGTAGACCCAGATCAGAGGGCTTCTCTCGGAGCCCTCTGATCATGGGTCTGCAATGTGTGTCAGTCGAAATTCTCTAGCATACTAAGTCAGTGCCATAGTTTAACACTGATGGGCCATTTAACTCTGAAAGTTTGGCGCTGAGAGAGTTAACTCATTCTCCCCTAGGTTATTTTTAGACCCAACTTCTTTGAATAAATCTACGAAAAGGAGCATTTGCTAGAGAAAAGGGGAAAATGGAATTTTGTAGTTTGAAACCATTGTGATAAATAGAGCATTTGCTCCTATAGGAGCAAATGCTCTATTTATCGCAATGGTTTCACAAATTGACTTTTACAGAGCCGTTAAAAGTCGTCAATATGAGGGAAAAGGGTCAATACATAGAATGAAACAAACAGACACAAGCTGGACATGCTTAGTGGACACACACACGATATGGAAAGAAACCGAAAATATATAAATATAAAATAACCGTGTTACATGAAGTGTGGCGAAAATGATAATTATGTAAATTTTAATAGTTTGAATTTAATTAATAAAATGTTTAGATAACTAACTAAATAAATCAACAGGTAAATACATAAATAGATGAATAAATAAATTAATAAATAAATATATAGATAAATAAATAAGTAAATAAGAAAATAAATAAATAAATAAATAAATAAATAAATAAATAAATAAATAAATAAATAAATAAATAAATAAATAAATAAATATAAGTTTATAAATAAATGAATAAATAATCAATAAATAAAATTACGGGGATGGGGTCTCTTTTTTAAAATATATCCATCGTGTTCCGTTTCTTTAGAGTTTGACTATTATTTATAGAAGGTTATTTCACTTGGCATGTATATAGATAAAACTAAATACACATGCATAAAAAATAATTGTTTATTTTCAAATGATTTTGGGAGCAATTCATTAAAACAAATATAGGATACCCTCTCTATAGCGACCACCTATTAATAAACATAGGATGCTTTCAATGCAGATGACTGCTTAACCGTTTCCTTCATATAAACGCCATTTCACGTGACCCGGATCAGACGGCTCCTATAGGAGCCGTCTGATCAGAGTCAAATATATGTTTGCTCATTAAGTGATAAAGGTCAGATTATATGGTGTCTGCCAAGGTCAATACATAATGCGTTCGTGTACCGCTATATAACGTCAGCTAATGAATGTCCTTATTTCATGAACACGCAACAGTGAAAGGGTTAATGCATATCTAAAGTAATGCAGAGGTCTGACACCGGAGCCTCCTGCGTTACTTGTTTATGCATTGCGCTACTACCGTCCCACCCACTGCAGCATTTCTTATTAGCGAACTTTGTTGAAAACATTTACTGTCTCCTACCTACATTGCACCGTGAATATTCATGACAGAAATAATGACAACATGAAAACAGGTATTCATTAGATGGATTTGCATATAAACACGGGACGTATTTGCCGAATCAGATCTATATCACCCCATAAGCAAATGGAGCAGAGACGGCCCCTGCTGCAGCCGTCTAATCTAGGCTACTCTGTTTGCAAATGCTTTGAAAGGCGTATTTATGGATTAAAAAGTAAAATCAACCATCCTACTTTGAGCCAGTTGCCAGGTTATTTTCTAAACATAACACACGCTCCATAAAATACCTAAATACGTAAAGTATAGTCCAACAAGAGATACAAACATATATTTTATCAGCTGCAACTGTGTGTTCAGGTTTGTCCCGGCTGGATTGCTCATCTGTTTTTTGAAAGATAAGAACTCGGAGAATATTCCCAAACTATTCGTTTTCATTTATCATAGACCACCATCTCTTCGACTGGTCGCCCAGGGATTGCTCGTTAGGACAGCGGATATTATCTGATTTGCCGGCAATGAATACATAGAATTGGACTGACAACTTTGGGTCGTTCGCTTATCATATTTATAATAATTGGATCCTAGGGGACCGCGGACAATTTAAGACGTTCTTCTCTATATTGTGCTTTGATCTAACCGCCGAACAATTAAATGATGTTTCCTTATAGGAAAGGTTATCTCTATTTTATTATTTGCATTTTCCCATTAGGGCTTCCAAGAAAGCTCAAGTAGATTTGTAGTTTCTAAGATTGCCGCAATTCAAATTCATGACCAGCCTTTCGAACTCGCAGACTGCTACGAACATAAAGCTTTATTAATAAATGTTGACGGTGTCCGGAAAATAAGTACAATATCAAAGGAAAGTAAGTTAATGCCACGTTTCGATCATGAGATGCATTTACAGTAAAACCCCTCTAAACCGGATATTACATTTAGTATAAATATCGTTCTTGGAGACAGATGACAGCTTAATGTAGGGTGTAAGTCATACAGAAAGCAGGAGCTTTCTGCATGACTTTCATCCTGCATTAAGCATCCACCTGCCAAAAACTATCTAAATTCGTCTGTACAAGAATGCCGGTTTATAGGGGTTTTACTGTACATAGGTGCAAAACAAACTAGAACATTTCTGTTTCTGATACTTTTATCCTTTAGCTGATGGATATTCATGTAAGAAATAATGACATAATAAATATTTAATAACTGATTCTTTATAATGGTATATGGAAACAGGATGACTAGACTGACATAATTTGTAGAATCATGTGTGTATACGTTTCTTAGAAAACAGTGTGGGTTTGGATTTTTATCGGAGTTTACGTCGCTTTAACAGTATGTCGATGACATAGCGACGTCCAGCTAATTACAAGTGGAGGAAGACCACGGAAGCTCTTCTATGCACGGAACAAATTCCATTGCTTCGTGCACAGAACATCCGGGTAGAACTACCGAGCTACCGCACGCCTTCTGGAAGGCTTCCTCACATGAACAATTCAATTTCCAGACCGGGATTCAAACAACAGTTGTGAGGGGCCAAGCGATTGTTAGTCAAAGACATAACCACTCGGCCACGGAGGCCCCATCTAAGCAAACAGTGTAGAACTAGGTCAGTCGCCTAGTTTAACCCTTTACTCCGTGAAGATTGATGTGAAAAATAATGGCATCATGAATATCAATTACATTTGTTAATTGTAATGATAACTCATGGACATGGAAATATTAGGCCATGACAGAAACTGTAGAATCAAATCTATATTTTATCATAAATAAACAGAAGAGACCCTAATCAGACGAATCTGCTCTGTTTGCAAAGCTTAAACGGGTATTTAAAGGGTTAAAACATGGTATCTGATCAGCTTCTTCGCTGTGTGTCACCTATCGGCAGATATTCTGCTGGATTCACTTATGAGCCAACAAGCCAAAACTAGGCGGCTAGTCAGGTTCTGTGCCGTTTACAAAATTGGTATTTGAATAGCGAGTCTCAATTCTCAAGCATTTGATTGGTAAGATTAAAACTCAAAATCTGACCGATCAGATAGTTTGTATTATCATTAAACCATATTTATATAGCGCTCTTTTCACACAGGATATGTGCGTTCAAAAGCGCTTAAACCATTTCAGAACGTCTGGCGTCTCATTTGGATCGAAACAGACAGAAAAAATGGGAAATTTTAGACAAAGTTTAGAATTGTGTAGAAATAAACCATTGTGGTAAATAGATAGATGCATTTTACCGTTTTTCACTTTGCATACTGTTTAGTCAATATTTGAACATTTTTTGAGAATATAATTATATTTACTGCAACTGAGAGATTAACATTGTCCTTTATATAAACGCTTTGTCACGCATTTGCAAACAGAGTAGACCCAGATCAACCGTCAGATCAGGGTCTGCTCTGTTTGCTTATGATATAATATAAATATCATTTTACAATTTCTGTTTGAGCCAAACTGTCATGTGTTCATATGCCATAATGAAAATATGAATCTAATTAGTGTTAATGATATTGCTATTTCTTACATAATAATGAACAGATAAATGGTTAAATGAATGTAAACGCTTCAGGTAGAAATCTCTATTTCAAACATTTTAATAATTAAGTGTCTTGATAACGATTTTATGTTTATGTTTGTCCAATAAAACTTTCTTGCACGAAGTTCTAATGCTGCACCAATAAGCGTCTCTATACAGGAAACCCCCTCTAACGCAACCACCTAAATGTCCTGCATTAAGAAACCACATGTTTATAAAGACCGTTATGTTTATTAGAGGATTAGAGGGGTTCTGCTTGCGCTTTTTGACGCCGTTGTAAACGGAGAAGACCAAGATCAGGCCATGGTCTGCTCTGTTTGCTTGAAATGATACAGATGATTCGGTAGTTTCTGCCATGGCATGAAAATGTAAAAAAAAAATCAGCTAATGAATACTTATATATTTATTATCTCTGACATGAATATTAATGAGGTTACGGGTTAAGCGATGTACCGTTAAACCTGCCTAAACCCTTCCCTGTTCTGTATTTAATCCAAATTTCAATACCTGCTGAATATTCATTAACAATATAGTTATAAATATATATGGAAGGTGGAACAGTGTAGACATTTTAGAAAGTAAAGAAATAGATTTATCAAATTTTATTAGCAAACAGAGCAGACGCTGATCAGACGCCGTCTGATATGGGTCTACTCTGTTTGCAAATGCGTGAAAACACGTTTATATATGAGGAGAAGGGTAACCATCTCACTGTTGAATATTCATGAAAGAAAAAATGACATCATGAATAGTTTTATTACCTGAGTTTTTATAATGGCATGTGTACAGAGAGTAGTATGATATTGGTAGAAATAGTAGAGTGAGCTGAATTATAATTACATAAGCGAACTGAGTAGACCCTGATCAGACAGCTCATACAGGAACCGTCTGATATGGGTCTACTCTGTTTGTAAAGGCCTGAAAAGGCATTTATATGAAGGAACGGGTTAAGAGAAATTATATTGGAGAGGAATCTTAAAAGCAGGTGGTTGCTTAATACAGGGCAAAAGTAATGTAGAAAGCTCCTATAGAAGGCTTTCGTATTTCCGTTGCATTAAGCTACCGCCTGCCTTATAGACCCATAATTAGACCTTTATGATCACTTAGGGCATTTCTACTGTAGGCCTACACACTTAGTTAATTCAATTCAATGGCTACAGTGCCTTTTTACGTTACTGTATGTTATCCGAACACGTGTAAGGGGAAATCACTGCGTACGGCATTATACATTTGGCAGATTATCTGTACCCGACATTATACGGCTGGTAGATGGTCTGTATCCAATACATCGCTTCAAACAAAACGGAACAAACGTTCAACATGCAATATGTCTAATAAGTGCGCACACTGCTGTCGTGTGTTTTTATTGAATTAATAAACTTTATTCAATTAATATTTAATCGGGAGCAAACGTTAGCCCTTAGTCGGCTGATAAAACAATTGCTGCTCGTCCATACTCGGTTCTACTACTAGTTTTACTTAGTTTAGATTCACTAAACCCTTTGAGAAACTACTGACCGAGTGTGAAACAGCTTGGATCCTGATGAGATGCCCAGTTTTTCGCCGTTTTATCTGGATCCAAACTATTTGCAAATGCTAGTAAGGTGGAGGGTAACAGACTAAGAGTTCAATGATTGTGATGATACTAAAGTAACACAAAAGGGCTTTATGTAGAAATAGAGCTAACAACAAGCAAAACATCAGTACAATATGCGCATTTCAATTTGGAGTTTTTGAAATGGAAAATAGCAATGCAAATTTCAATGGTGGCCATTGATTTTGTGCCTTAATATTGACAGATTTGTGTCGTAACATTGCAGAGCCCGGTAAGACAAACAAACCGACTGAAAAAGATACTTAACTCCCCAATTTATAAATACCAATATTAGATCCCTCTATTTACACATATGGGCCCAAACCCAAAATTATATTAAATGTCAGACCTTTCAAAACTCTCAAGTATTAATTACTTCTAATTTCACTCCATTGTATCGCTAAAATTTTACTAGGTACAAGATGTCACGTCAGTCATTATATTTTTCCAATTCCGCGGTGTCAGTTCTAACCCTTTTACGAGCGCACAAAAGCTAACTTGTCAATACGTAAGTTAGAAATTTAATCCGGGTTCTTCCTCCTCATCGCTACTTTCCTTCACAAGATCAGCTGCACACATGTCCACTTATCCAACAGTTTACACCTCATATTCTGAACCAAATAGTTAGGTATCTGATCTGAACCAGACATACTTCGTATGTGACACCCAGCTTAGAAACTCAAAGGCGTTGTACACAGACGGTTTAGAAAAGCAAGCGGTAGGGTTTTCAGGAGACAACATTTGTTCACCATCGAAAGGCTGTACAATCCCAGCTCCATCTTTACCGCTGTCTTCGATTTGTGGACCATTTACTGGCGGTGGATGGGTGCGAGTAAATCGAACTGGAAAAGGAATGATTCAGACACTTCAACAACCCATAATGAAGGTAAATGTTTAGCGAGCTTCATGAATGAAACCCTGGTAGTGGCGGCTTTAACATAGAATAATGGTACTGCTGTGTCCCGTGTTAGGATACATTCTGACACTAATTGATGTCTGTCAAACCATTTCAATCTTTAGCAACTATCAATTTATATGTTTTCACAGTATAATGGATGGTTTCATATAGGTGTACTTTAAGCATTTTTTCCAAGTTGAATATGAGAATTATTTGCTAACAAGTAACTGTTTTAGAAATATATCTAGCTTCAAAAGTTATTAAACCCGAAATATTGATACAAATGTGATGTACACATATTCGACCAACCCAACCTTTTCCCTTATTAATATTTATGCATAAGCTGGTTAATATTTAATTATTCATTAACTTAATCTTTTTAATGTAAACTTTTTAAGGGAATATTTTGCTTAGACAAAAGCTGTAGGATCAGATATAAATATATAACCCCATAAGCAAACAGAGATTATCCTGATCAGACAGCTGATATGGTAGTTGTCTGATCTGCGTCTACTCTGTTTGCAAATACGTTAAACGGCATTGCTATAAAGGATATTGATTGATCACCACTACACCGTTTGTTTATCCAATGGTTTTTCGAAAGTCGATTTAATCTGTAAAGTCTAAATGTATTTATAAATCATATATTTATTCTTCTTCCTTTTCAAAATAGAATTATACAACGCAATACCATGCAGATTTGGAGAATATCAGGTAGGTGCCAATCCTTTGCACTCCGGTTTACCACATTCTCTACGGGCTACTTTCTTAACCCTTTCGGTGCCAGCATTGTCGTCTGCTGAGCATAGTTTCGTTTATTTTAGTGTAAGTGTGTGTGCACTTCTGCCATTTTCTTTATAAAACAGTAAACAGAGTGTCAAACAGTTTGGATCCTGATAAGACGCCGAGTTACTCGGCGTCTCATCTGGATCCAAACTGTTTGCATGTGATATCATAGACCCGTAACGTGGCACGGAAGGGGTTAATGACGAGATGTCATTTTGTTTTAGTTACAGTTGGCGCATTGGTTGTAGGCACAAACATGCATTGAAATAGTTCCACAAAACGCATGCAGAATAATTATGTACTTCGCATTTAGCTCTGTCCCGTTTTAGTTTATTTACAAACAGGTCTTTGTGTTCTGTTATTTACACATTTACACACGCATTGCGTCTAAATAAAACATGTTTAACATAACCCTTTCCCTCATAAATGCCCCTTTCTACGCCTCTGTAACACTCACTTCTTGAAACCATTGTGCTAAATAGAGCAATTGCTCCTACAGGAGCAAGAGCATAGTTTCAAAAATGTCCTTTTCTCTAGTTAATGCTCCTTTTCGTCGGTAGATTTATTCAAAGAGTTTATATCTAAAATAACCTATGAGGGAAAGGGTTAACTTAACTTTGTCCATGATGCCATTATAAAATTCATGCAATTGGTGTTGTTTAAAGGGTTTGAATTCTTAAAATTTAAAGCTAAAATAATTTGCAAAGTAACTAGACAATACAAGCTGAATCTGTGCCAGATGTGAATGAGCACCGAGAGAACTCCGTGTAGAGTGTAGACCAGTGCCAGTAAAATTGTCTTACTAAATCTACTAATATCGACACTTGTACTGCATTTGGTTAAAATCACGTCGATATTTCTTACTGAATTTGCAGCAATAAGAATTTTTTTTATATATTATATCATTTTATTTTACAACATAATGTGATATAATTATTATTGAGCACATCATAATTATTATTATAATATCATGAACCAATATATTATATAAATTCGAAATAAAAATGCATGAGTGTTATAAAAAAATATATATTTTATATTTGCTACGTTCGAATATTGAAACTTAACCCATTTGCTCCCACGAGCCCATATTTGGGACGTAGGCAAACAGTGTTGACTCTGATCAGACGCCGCATACTGCTTGCTGATAGGAATTTCAATATAAAGCAAAACAAAATTGAAAATTTAGGCCAGACACCCGCCGCCCACCCCTTAGATAAAAAAATGGAATAATCCACTGGGAGCAAATGGGTTAAACAGCGTGATAGAATAACCACTGGTTGTCTTTAACGGAACCGGAAAGCGTTAATTTACACATGTTCAGAAAATGAGATAATAATTAAGGTTTTGAATAAGCTTCTCATAAATAAATTAATAAGCTTATACCGTTTGATACTTTCATTGCATTATTGTACAGAAATCATGTAAATGGATTAAACTGTAATTGAAGTTTGTTGTACACTTAATCATATCCTTCATGTTAACGCATTTTCATGCATTTGCAAACCGAGAAGACCCAGGTCAGACGGCCCCTTATGGAGCCGTCGGATCAGGGTCTACTCCGTCTGCTTAAAAACACATTGTCCCCCAGTGACGCATATTTGCGCCTCTATAAAATTCACATTGTGAAACCATTGTGATAAATAGAGCATTTGCTCCTATAGGAGCAAATTCTCTATTTATCACAATGGTTTCAAACTACAAAATTATAAAATTCCTCTAGTTAATGCTCCTTTTCGGTAGATTAATTAAAAAAGGATGGGTCTAAAAATAGCCTAGGAGATAATGAGTTAAGGTATAATATATACTCAGCAAAGTTTCTACTTGGTCACATGGAATTTTGACCAAAATATGAAAACCAAACGTTTGTATGCAAATGTAATATGCAGTGTAAAGAGTAATAATCGGAAGGTTATGTGTATGTCAACTTTTATACAGAGTTTAAGAAAAAATATATTAATTGATTTTAAATATATGTAAGATTGACGGATGACCAATTAGAAGATTTGTTCAGTAATAGATATAATTCTATAGTTTTTGCCTTATGAAATGCAATGTGTTTAACTGCCATTATAAAAAAATAACCTAATAACCGATGTCATTATTTCTTACATTAATAGTGAAAAGGCAAAGGGTTAAAGAAAGTGCTAAAGACAAGACGCATTGGATTAAAACCAATATCTGGTCAGTTGACCTACAACGAGATTGACCAACCCTCCATAGATGTGCCTTTCGAATGATTCCAACTATTCGCGTATTTTGACACTGTATTAGTGTCATAGTCCAATGACTCATGGCCCTGTCTTCGTGGTAATGACATGTTAACCCTTTCCCTGTTCTGTATTTAGGCCAAATTTCAATACCTACTGAATATTCATTAACAAAATAGTTATAAAGAAATAGGGAAGGTGGAACATTGTAGACATTTTACAAAGTAAAGAAACAGATCTATAAAATAATTGTAGTTAACAGAGCAGACCCTGATCAGACGGCTCCTCTAGGAGCCGTCTGATCTGGGTCTACTCTGTTTGTAAATGCGTGAAAACACGTTTATATGAAGGAAAGGGTTAACCCTTTATCTGATACAGACACCTATTTCATAGTTTTGCCAACAGAGTAGATCCAGATCAGACGACACATTTAGAAGCCGTCTGATCAGGGTTTGCTCCATTTGCTTATGGAATTATATAGGCCCGATTCTACAGTTTCTGCCAAAATTCCTGTGTTGATATACCATTATAAAATTTCAGTCAATACAATAAAACCTCTCTATAAAGGTCATTAAATTTAATCAAGTATTTTGAGTTAAAGGCAGGTGGCTGCTTAAAGCAAGGTGAAAGTAAAACAGAACGCTCC
Organism: Azorinus chamasolen; assembly: GCA_963576725.1. Classification (NCBI taxonomy): domain Eukaryota; kingdom Metazoa; phylum Mollusca; class Bivalvia; order Cardiida; family Solecurtidae; genus Azorinus; species Azorinus chamasolen. The sequence goes on along the minus strand of OY755235.1, from coordinate 101,270,060 downwards.
TATTGGAGCGATCTGTTTTACTTTCACCTTGCTTTAAGCAACCACCTGCCCTAATTACCGACTAATAAACACAATTTAGTGGCCGTCATAGAGAGGTTTTACTGTAAATATCCATGGTATCATTATGGTATCATTATTTCTGATATGAATATCCACGGGGTAAAGGGTTAACCTTTATGTTGTTTATACAGTCAAAACCTCTCTATAACGACCTCTAAATTGTGTTAATTAGTTGGTATTAAGGACAGGTGGTTGCTTAAAGCAAGGTGAAAGTAAAACAGAACGCTTCTATAGGAGCGTTCTGTTTTACTTTCGCCTTGTTTTAAGCAGCCACCTGGCTTTAACACAAAATACTTGATGTACTTTAGTGGTCGCTATAGAGAGGTTTTACTGTAGTATGTACTTGGTCAAACGTATTGTATATACTGTTCTTGCAAATAATAGTTGAGTTGAGTTGTAAGTAATAATGGCATCATGCTTACTAAATAAATTATTTATTTATAATGGCGATGGACACAAGAATATTTGACCATGGCAGAAACTGTAGAATCGTATTTATATTACATCATAAGCAAACAGAGCAGACCTTGATCAGACGACCCCTAAAAGGATCTGGGTATGCTATGTTTGCAAAGGCGTAGACATGCGTATTTATGGAGCGAAGGCTTAAAGCTGTAATCATTACAAATGCGACCATAGTTAAAATCCAGTAGTAAGATGCCTTGGTCGAAGTATTTACAGTTAACTGTAACCAACGGGTTTACCTTTACCATGCTGAGACAATATTTGCACAAATTGTGTCACTTCATTTAACACATTTAACTCATTACTCCATAAATACGCTTTTATACGCATTTGCAAACAGGGTAGACCCAGATCAGACGGCTGCTATAGGGGCCGTCTGATCAGGGTCTGATCTATTTGCTTATGACATAATATTATATCTGATTCTAATGTTTTCATAATTATGTTATCATAAAAACACAGCTAATTCATATTCGTGAAGCCATTATTTCTTAAATGAGTATTTCTGGATTAAATAGTTAAAAAGCAAAAAGAGCAGCGACTTATATTCAATTTATTTAACCATCGTATGTTTGGCACATACAGTACACCATCTCTATAACAGCCACTAAATTATGTTAATTAGTTGGTATTTAGGGCAGGTGGCTGCTATAGGAGCAAATGCACTATTTATCACAATGGTTTCACAAAGTGACTCTTACAGAGTCGTCAAAAGTCGTCAATATGGGGGAATGGATTAAGCCTTTTGAATTTTCGAAATGGAATAACCCATTATTGTTTATTGGTTGAGTCCATACAGTGTCATAGGGTAACGTTTGCGAGAGGATTTTGAATGACAAACAGTGCAGACCATGATCTCTCCTAGAGTAGGCTCTACATGGTTTGCAAATGACAATGTACTCATTTCCCACATTCAAGGGGTAATACTCTACCGGATATATACACACTTTGAAGCATTAGCAAATAGAGTAAACCCGGACCAGACAGCTTTAAATATTTCCCTGTTCTATGTTTATTCCAAATTTCAATACCTGCTAAATATTCCTGGACAAAATAATTATAATGAAATATGGAAGGTGGAACATTGTATCCATTTTAGAAAGTGCAGAAATATATGTATCAAATTCCATTATCGAACAGAGCAGACACTGATCAGACGGCTCCTGTAGGAGTCGTCTGATCTGGGTGTACCCTGTCTTCAAATGCATGAAAAAGTATAAGAGGGAAAGGGTTAATAAACATTCATACATTCATTATATTTGATTTGAAAAAATGTAAACACATTCAATATCAACCATTCTCGGTTTATCGAAATGCTTTTACCTTGCACTAAAGATGAGCTCACAAAATGATTGAAGTACATTAAATGATCCAAATTAATTTGTGTATAGAGCTTCTATGTGAACTTGGATTAATATTTCAATGTTTCTTTTATTGTAAATTCCTCATATACATACATACATTTAATATTTCTATTCATTTATACTCGTATAGGCTATAGTTGTGCTTTATGCAACATAAGGTCAAATACATGAGATATTTTATCATGTAATGTTAACTAAATGTGAATAATAATTATTATTTGCCATGCATGCATAAGACAACATACGTCGATGTTTAGCTGAAAAAATAACTGCGTAATAGTAGATATGTTTAGTTTCGATTCAGTTTTACCATCATAAATGCTATGGGCAGCGTCTGCTATTTAACCCTTTACTCCATCAATACGCCTTTCTACGCCTTTGCAGACAGAGTAGACCCAGATCAGACGGTTCCTGTGGGTACTGTCTGACCAGGATCTGCTTTGCTTTTGATATAATATATATATCATTCTATAGTTTCTGCTATGGTCAAAGATGCATGTGTCTATACGCTATTATAGCAATTAATTGAATTAATATTCATAATGTCATTATGTATTGCATGAATATTCGTGGCGTAAAGGGTTAAAATGACTAACCACTGCAAATTGCTAAGTTTGTAAAATGATTAACTCTTTATTCCATATAATAAATACGTCTTTTACGCATTTGCAAACGGAGAATATCCGGATCAGACAGCTCATATAGTAGTCGTTTGAGCAGGGCCTGCTCTATTTGCTTATGATATAATATAAAGTTTCTGCCTGAGCCAAACTGTCCTATGTTCATACGCCATTATAGAAAACAATCTAATTAATTTTCATGATGTCATAATTTCTTACATGAATATATATGGAGTTAAAGGTTAAAACAACTCAGTGCTTTATCGATATTGTTCACAACTTTAAAAGCATTAACAATGGACGACTTAACCGAAAACTTTCTTCTATATAATGTTCGTGCACACTGAAATCAAATGAATATGGAAAATATTCTGACAATTTATGCGACACAGCATTTTAAGGATTTTATTTGGGTTTTTTCTGCCTTCTTTTATACAACAGAAGATATGCCCTGCCTTTAGAGTATTAGAATACCATACCTTGGCATGTGTCCTTGAGTACGATTGAAAGGCAAGTTTCAACTTATTTAACCATAATTCATGATATTAGTCACGAATAGTACAATAGAGTATCGCTAGATTGACCAATTAATTTATTAAGATAGGAGACTGTAACATCAGGTGGTTGCTTGATGCAGGATGAAAGTGATACAGAAAGCTCCTACAGGAGCTTTCTGTATCACTTTTATCCTGCATTAAGCTACCACTTTTTTTTAAAATCCTGAATTAGACTTCTTTTGATTGGTCGTATTAGCGAGACACCACTGTATACCAAACACCAAATCAAGTGTGCCAGGTTTAGACACTAACGTCTTTAATAAAACAAACAACATAATAGTATTAGATTCATAATGTAAATTGTTCGGAGTTACAGAAGCAAGAGATCCCTATCGTTTGTAATTCCTTGTAATCTGCTAAGTAGCGAAAACTTAGACCTATATAGACGAATGTGAGTAAATATTATCATAAATAATTTTCCACCATTTTGGAATTTTGATTGTGTATCAGATAATGAGAGAAATTAAGCGGTAATAATGATATGACATCTGCAGTGACAAGAGAACTTCACCAACGAAAAAGACTATATAGTTTTGAAGACTGGTTCTATTTCCGGTCCTGCTGGGAGCACCACAAAGAGGCTGTCAACGAGTCTGGGACGGTTCTCGAATTCATGTATGCTCGGTGTTTTTGGACAATGAAAACAATTTAGGGAATAATACGTGTCACCGTCCCCCAGTCTGTTGGGCCTGTATTGATAGGCCAAACGCGAGAGTTCTCTAACTAAATTGAAATGTTTGCATTCTAGATGAAGCTCTTAGCAGGTAGTCGGTATATAAGCAGATTAGTGGTGACGGGGATGTTTTTGCAGGCGATTAAGTGACATAATATGTTTAATAAGTTTAGAAACGTTTACATCGATCGTACCTTGTGACAAGTAAAACAAACAAATGGTAAATGTGTTTGCAAATTTCGATATCTGTAAAGGTAGATCTATCTCGGCTTACAGCAAATAGACGACTGTAAATAAAGTTGAAGTTAAACGGCAAAACCGAAGCTTTGGGGCGGGCAAATCTGGACAAACAAAAATTTGGATGAGTTTAATGGACATTGTTGTTTGACCCTTACACCGCTGAATTTTCAAATGAACTATTCCAATATTCAAATAGGCCAATCCTACAATGAATGTTTAGGGATTTTTTAAAGAAAAGTGTAACGTAACAAACAGTGCAGACCCTAATGACATGGGCTCCTCTAGGAACCCTCTCATCTGGGTCTACACTCTTTGTAAATGAAATTTAGTGACTCGTTTCCCGCATAGTAAGGGTTAATGATTTAATGTGTGTGCATTGATTGACAGTATACGTTTCGTGTTTGAGTAAATTGTGTATTCAGTTGAAGTAGCAGTATCGGAACAAATATCACATTTAGCAACAGTCGTTAACCATTTATACCATGAATAGTCATGTAAGAAATAATAACACCATGAATATGAATTAGGTTGATTTTTATAATGACACATGGACACGGGGAATTTTTTACCCAGGAAGAAACTGTAAAATCATATCTATATTATTTCATAAGCAAACAGAGTAGATCCTGATCTGGGTTTACTCTGTTTGCAAGGGTGTAGAAAGGCGTATTTATAGAGTATAGGGTTAACCATTAGTTATCATGTATACTATAAGCTTTAACTTATAATGGTTACCATAACATAAAAACACAAATACTAACCAACAACAAAAAAGATTGCCCTTGATAAATATTCATACAAAATAAAAGAAAATGTGTCCATGGGACACGGATGCCCCCGCTGGCAAACAGGAAGTAGATGAACGACAGACCTGAAAAGGGGAGACACGGTACAACTCACTATGATTATGCTTCAGACCAAATAGCAAATCATTCCAGCTAACACAAGCCTAGAAATATTTGACGAAAGCTTTTGAGGACGGACGTACTGACGCACGGGACGTACGGGACGGACAAGAGTAAAACTTAATGCCCCGTCGCCTAAAAGCGGGGCATATAAATGAATTATTAATTTGATGAAGGTTTATAATGGCATATGGATACGGGAAGTTTCGGCCATAACTAACATGATGGAACTACAGTAAAACCCCGCTAATGCGACCACTTGATAAAGAGCCACTGGCGTCGTTTAAAGCAGGTGGTTGCTTAATGCAGGACGAAAGTTATTTCTGCATAACTTTCGTCCTGCATTAAGCAACCACCTGCCTCTGCCACCCAGAATTATGCCTATTTTTGGTGGTCGTATTAGAGGGATTTTACTGTATTCCATAATCAAACAGCAAATACCCTGATTAGACGTTCAATAAAGAGGTCGTCTGACGTGGAATCACTCTGTTTGTAATGCGTTGAGGAAGGGTTAACTATTTTCCACTACTAAATTAAACAAAAGATAATTTTCGTCCATTCTTCGTCAGTCCTGTTTTAATGACTTTCATTGCTTACTTTATGTTATGCAGTAAGTTCAGAATTATTTCTGACTTTTCAAGAGAGCCAAACTCTGAAACTTAAAACTGTGCTGTACAGCTCTGTCTAACGGAGTATCCAACATTAAGTTTAAGTTTGGTTTGCTACAGTAGCAGCCAAGCTCTATATCGGAGCTAACAACTGTGTTGTACAGCACTGTCTAACGGAGCAACCATCCTTGTTGGGTTTGGTTTGCTCCAGTAGTAACCAACCTCTATATCGGAGCTAACAACTGTGTTGTACAGCACTGTCTAACGGAGCAACTATCATTGTTGGGTTTGGTTTGCTCCAGTAGTAATCAACCTCTATATCGGAGCTAACAACTGTGTTGTACAGCACTGTCTAACGGAGCAACCATCCTTGTTGGGTTTGGTTTGCTCCAGTAGTAATCAACCTCTATATCGGAGCTAACAAGTGTGTTGTATAGCACTATCTAACGGAGCAGCCATCTTTGTTATGAGCTTTGGTTTGCCCCAGTAGTAGTCAAATCCTATATTGGAGCTTACAATTGTGGTGTACAACTCTGTCTTAAATTAGCAACCATTCTTGGTAAGTTTGGTTTGCTCCAGTAGTAGTGAGACTCTATATTGGTACTTAAAGTGTGTTGTGCAACTCTGTCTAACAGAAAAACCATCCTTATTAGGCTTGGTCTGCTCTAGTAGAGTAGGACCTTTATTTTCAAATTTAGTAATGTATTTTTTCTTAAGGAATATTTTTATATGTGGAGTCATAATCTGTAGTGTTTCAAATTCTTTCTTTTTTATACCCGTCTCTCTTGAAAGCTTCACACAATGCATAGTGCATACATTTAACCCATTTCCCCATAGGCTAATTTCAGATCCAACCTCTTTGAATATATCTACCGAAAAGGAGCACTAACTAGAGAAAAGGACACTTTAAGAATTTTGTAGTTTGAAACCATTGTGATAATATAGCTAATGCTCTATTTATCACAATGGTTTCAATGGGAAATTTTTACAGAGACGTAGAAAGGCGTATTTATGAAGGAAAGGGATAAGTTGTATCTGATCTTGCAGTTTACAAAGGTTATATTATTTCAGATAAAAGTGACTTACAATGAAAATAAGTTGGAACATCAATGTGTTAGCTATAGATTGGCACAGTGTTGTCTCACTTTCCTAAGTATCATGCTTCAAGAATGGAATGCTCCATTTTACGGAACTATGTTGCTACTTAACTTTCTGGATAACTGTTTATAATTTTAATATTTTGAAGTCAGTGGTAGCGGTGAAGAGGTAGGGTCCCAGTAAGTTTTGCCTTTGCACACAGAACAGACCCAGACCCGACGGCTCCTTTGCTTATGAAATAATATAGACCAGGGTCCATGCTTATAAAGCTTTTTAGTTGAGTATGAGTTCGTTCTCAAGCTTTTGATTGGTCAGATTTGAGTTATCAAGCTTTTGATTGGTCAGATTTGAGCCATAGGCTCAAATCTGACCAATCAAAAACTTGAGAACGAACTCAGACTCAACTAAAAGTTTTATAAGCATGGGCCCTGATTCTACAGTTTCTGCTACGGCCAGATATTCCTGTGTTCACGTGTCGTTATAAAATTTAATCTAACTAATATCCATGGTTTCGTTATGTTTTACATGAATATTCATAGTAAACGGTTAAAGTGATTACCGGTTGGTTGACCGGGATTTTCTTCCATGTATAGATGTTAATTGTCAGTGCGGATCGGATGAACAGACACCGCTTCACATCCTGCAATGCTGCCCAAATTTGGAAGAGACACGCCAAAAAGTTTGGCCTACAAACACCTCCTTCGAGACCTCCTTCGAGAGTGGGGAACCGTAGACGACTCAATTAGGACGGTACAGTTCATCGCTGCATCTAAACTAAACATATAGAACGACCATAGAAGTGATGGAACGCAGAAAAGAAGAAGAAGGAGACTTTCATGTATCTTATGGGTCTTGTATTCTGTTTCTTTCTGTTGCGTTGTCCTACATATCGTTAACGACATTTTATGCGAATGCCCATGGTCCATATTCACTAACATGTTGAGTTTCATTTTGAGATTCATACTTAAAACCTTCAAGATTAATTATATTGCTGATTATTCATTTCATAGTCATATAGGAACGTTTTCAATTTATTTGACTGATTCAAATTTATCATTCTGTGGTATTTGCAATTTGTGCGTTCACAAGTTTTGTTTAGTATATATGTGTTTCTGTAGTATTTGCAATCGCAAGTTTTATTTAGTGTAGATGTGTTCGATTCAATATCAGTGGCAGGTTCGATTTCAATATTATTCAGTACTAGGATATCCTACACCGAGGAATGAGTGTAGATCCGTTGTAACGACAAGCTATGGGGCGAAACAGTGATGACCTTTGCAAACAGCGTGGGTCAAGATGAGACGCCGAGTGACTCGGCGACAGACGCCGAGTAACTCGGCGTCTCACCAGGATCCAAACTGTTTGACTCTCCGCTTGATTCAGACTGTTTGCAAATACTAGTCTGCTCGCTGTAAGTGAGATAAGAGTTTATATATTTATTTAACCCTTACCTCCATGAATATTCATCTTAGAAATAATGATGTCATGACCTTAATTTAGATTATTTTTTATAATAGCACATTGACATAGGAATGTTTGGCCATGGCAAACACTGCAGAATCATATCTATGTCATAAGCAAACAACATAGACCCTGATCAGACGGCTCCTGGTCTGGATCTACTCTGTTTGCAAAGGTGCAGAAAAGCGTATTTATGGAGTAAAGAGTTAAATAAAATGTTACATGAGACTAATGAAACGAAATACGTATAGAAGGGGTGTAACCACTTTGGCAATGACATTAACATAATGTCCAGCTTCTATTCACAGAACTCAAACACTCGTACAAGACAAACAATCCTAACTGAACGCGAGTGCCACATTAACGATCTGATCAGCGACAGTGGCGGACCAAATATATATCTTTATATGCGCCACAAAACAAGATGCTGCCTGCTCAACTTTTGATCTGGTGCAGTTTTAACTATTTCCTCCTCGGCCAAACCTCTGAGTCAACTATTTACCGAGTGTCAAAAGTTTTTATCCTCATATTACGCCGAGTTACTCGTTGTCTCATCTGGATCCGAGCTGTTTGTAAATGCGAATCAAGTCGAAGATAATTAGATAAGAGTCAAAAACACCCGGTGTAGCGTAAATGTAAACAGAAATTCCGCAATTAATTCGTTTTCTAATATTCCGATTTATCGCGAAACAGTAAACATGAACAGAGTTCTGCATTAGCAACATCTACAGAAATAAGTAGTAACAGTTTGTGCCGAGCGTTTTCCAAATTACTGAGCTAATTCTCTTCATCCTTGATGCCGCTCATGCCAAAAACCGCATTAGTGTCTAGAGAAAGAAAACACACTTTCCTGATACACTAAGCTAATGAAGCTTGGTCCATATCAGTACTCTCTGGTTAGGTTTCAAAGAAACACCCGTCTTTTGTTGATACTGCTAATGTTCCGATATCAGCGAGAGATAATGTTACCACCTCGCTTCTCAAACTTAGAATTCCTTAAAGAAATGCATCTTGTTAGGCTTTATCCGTACTAATCCCCCGTTTTGGTTTACAGACCGCTGCCATATTGTTATGACTGTTGAGGCTCGGATAAAAAACACGAGAGACTGCGTCTATTAGCAAGAAAAACAAAACAGACGGTGTGCTGTGTAATTTATTATGGCAGTATAATCACCCCACATTCGCTACAACTGTTTTTCATATGGACTACCTCCTGGAAAACGTTACATAATACGTCTCTACGAGCCAAATAACTGTTTACAAACACATTGCATTTGACAAAAATGTCCACATAATTACAAAGTCTATTTATGAAATAATCAAGAAAAAATAGTTGTTGTTGTTTTGGAAGTATCACATTTCAAATTTTGTAGAGTCCACATCAGTTATCTGAATTGGGAGCACGTGTCGGGAATTACTGTCAGTAGTCATATTCGTATTTATCTCACTTAAACATTTATTCCATGAATATTCATGTAAGAAATAATGACATCATGGATATTAATTAGCTGAATGTTATAATAGTACTATGAACAAAATACTTTTCTTCGAGACAGAAACTGTAGAATCAGATCTATATTGCATCAAAGACAAACAGAACAGACTTTGATTAGACGGCTCCTGATCTGTGTCTGATCTGTTTGCAAAGGCGTAAAAACGGCGAAGTTATGGAGTAAATAGCTAACAAGTAAATCTGCAGTCACATTATGCTGGTCTGCTAAAATATGTTGAAAACTGTGTACTTCACATTGTCTGGAATATAGGCTAAAACATTTTATTCCTTTGATTTGCATTTATTTATCTCATTTTCCTTATTTTACTGAATGATTTAACAAACTTGGATTGCAGACGACAATTAGAAATTTGGCGCCGAAAGGGTTAAGTATTATATTCGTAAAAATAGAGACATGCAACATGTAACACTATGCCTATAGCATCGCTTTAACCCTTTCCATCATGTACATGCCTTTTTGAGCATTTGCAAACAGAACAGACACAGATCAGACGGTTCCTATGGCAGCCGTCTGATCAGGGCCTGCTCTGTTTGCTTATGACATAATATACATGTAGATCTAAACTCTGCAGTTTTTGTTAAAGTAAAACATTCCATTGACAGTTTTACATCATAAAAGTTCAGCTGATAAGTGTTCATGCACTTATTATTTTATACGTGTATAAATATTGAACAGGTAAATGTTTAAAATGTTTCAGGTGATTTTAGTATTTTGCAAACTGTGTGGACCAAATTCAACCTGCGTGTAGGAATGCGGTCCCTGATTAGTTATTTGTACCACTAACGGACTGACGATAGTCTTGATGGTTGAGATTTGTAGTTGTCGTCATGGCAACATAGATAAAATATCGTCCACCATCACATCATCATTTATAGAGTTTCGCGATATTTTCCGAAGAGCCATAAACCTTATCATTTACTGACTGGGTTATGTCCATTCGAATTTAACCCGTTACCTCATACGCTATTTTTAGACCCAACCTCTTTGAATAAATGTACTGAAAAGGACCATTAACTGGAGAAAAGGACACTTTTAGAAATTTGTAATGAGAAACCATTGTGATAAATATTTATCACAATGGTTTCAATAGGTGATTTTTACAGAGGCGTAGAAAGGCGTATTTATTGAGGAAAGGGTTAAGACAATCGCTCGAAGCTTGAGCTGGCATCAACGTGGAGTCCTGTTGTAATTCTATTGTATCTACCTTTCTGTCTTTCACATACTATTGCTCTTCGAACGCTGTAAAAAATTCGTTGAATTACTTCGTCTCTTTGTTTCCCCTGACATATCTCCAAACAAACTTATGTACGAGTTTCGAAGTATACAAACCAGGGTCCATGCTTATAAAGCTTTTAGTTGAGTCTGAGTTTCGTTCTCAAGCTTTTGATTGGTCAGATTTGAGTTCTCAAGCTTTTGATTTGTCAGATTTGAGCCAGAGGCTCAAATCTGACCAATCAAAAGCTTGAGAACGTACTCAGACTCAACTAAAAGTTTTATAAGCATGGACCCTGGGCCTGTATTCATAAAGCTCCTAAGGAGAAACTTAAGAAAATTCCTTAGTTTCTTGAATATTCCTTAGTCTTGTAAAATGAATACACGTAAAATATTTCAGAAAAATAAAGCTGTACATGTATATCAAAAATATAGTTAACCAAATATTCTAGAAGTCATTGAATGAAAATATACTCTATAGTATTGCTACAGATGCAGGCAGAAATATTTTCCCTAAATTGTTCTAAGGTTGAAATAGTCCTAAGGAGCGTTATGAATATGGACCCTGTATTAGTTTCTCGCTGCTTGTGACTCATTCGTGTTTCTTAACTGTTCATGTAAGAAATAATGACATCATCAATATTTATTTGCTGAAAATTATAATGGCATATGTACACACAGGGCTTTTTGGTATCAGTAGAAATTGTTGAGTCAGATCTTTATTCATAAGCAAACAGAACAGACCCTTATCAGATTCCTGTTTGCAAAGGCATGGAAAGGCATTTATATGAAGGAATTAAAAATAAAAAATGATTGCCTTTGTTTCTCGCTGATTATAACTCATACTCGTACTACAATTAGCTGGCACAGATGCCTGCCTTTGTTTCTCCCATACACATGCGTGTACCTCCTAATGTAGAACCTTTCTTTGTTTATCCATGTATCTATGTATGTGATTTATACTTATACAGTAAAACCTCTCTATAATGGCCACTAAATTACATCAAATATTTTGTGTTAAAGGCAGGTGGCTGCTTAAAGCAAGGTGAAAGTCCTATAGGAGCGTTCTGTTTTACTTTCACCTTGCTTTAAGCAGTCACCTGTCCCAAATAACTTACTAATTAATACACTTTAGTGGCAGTTATAGGGAGGGTTTACTGTACTCGCATTTCATAATGTAGAACCTGTCATTGCTTCTCCTATGTACCATCGTATATTTGCGAGGTTGGACGCGTCCCCTAACAAGGGTTTAAAAAAAACCTGTGTTATTCTTCCCAATGACCGTCCTAATGCGGTACTTCTATTTTCACCCTATTTGTATGCCCCGTTGATGATAGTCAGGGGAGGGGGCCATTATGTTTTGCACATGTCCGTTCGTCCGTCCGTCTGTCTGTCCGTCCGCCTGTCCGTCCGCATTTACGTGCAGATGGTTGTCACAGGGTTTTCATTGTCTTATATCTCACTAAAGCTATAGGCATGGAATTGCATATACACATTTAACACCATCCATACTTTTATTGCGCACCCAGTCCATGCTGCCCGCAAGCCCAAGGTCAAGGTCAAATGACACTATTTTCTAGTTATATTTGTATCGTGTATCTTTCACCCTTTTGTACATCTGAGAGTGTGTATGTGTGTGATACTGGTATGTGTGTGTGTGATCACTCTTTAATTGCTGTGACTCGGTGCTTGTAGAGTTCCTGAATATGTTCAATATGCTTTGGAACTACATGACCTGTTCAAAGTTGCGGTGTCCTAAACTCCAAACTATTCAATTTGGTGTCGCAGTGGCCTAGACCCAGCCAAACCGAAAACTGTTTTTCAGTAAGGCGTTTTTTTTACGTTATGGCTTATCTTATTCTTTTGCAAGTTATAACATGACGTCACATATTATCTTTTGCTTTCCATTAGTTTTGGTTAACGACGCAGCGACACCTTTTGCACAATATGCTGTAAGGAACAGTACAGCTCTATGGCGGTCGTGCATGTATATGTGAGAGCACATTTCATTGCTGTTTCTAGTGTTGATGTTGACTTTCGTGTGTTCCATTGTCTAATTTCCTGTCCGACTTGTGTTTTATATCTGCATTTCGTAATTTAGAATTATTTCTTTGTTTCTCACTGTATTTGACAAATTCATAATTGGGTTTCTGAATATTGATACCTGTCTTCTTTTTTCTCCGTACACAGGATATGTATTTCATAACTTGTATGGCGGTCGTAAAAAGTCGAACCGTCGAGCATTTTCTGTGTTGTTATAGTTTCTGGTCCTTCGGGATGCTTTTATATTTAAAATTGAATACGGCGTAAGCCGGTGCCCTTCTGATAGCTGCTCATGGACGGACTCAATAAACCAAAGTGTGCATTTTTCTCTGTGTCACATTGCTCCTTTTGCTTTCGAAAGATCTCCTACTTTCAGAATTACGTTTCTCCCTACATATGCTTCCATACATATGTTTGTATTTTGTAATGTAAAACATGTTTTGATTCTACCTATACATGTATATGTTTCATACATATGCTAACATTTCATAATGTAGAACATGTCGGTTTCTGTACATGCTTCCATACATATGTTTATAGTTCGTAACGAAGCACGTGTCTTATGTCGCTCCCTGCTTATGACTAATACCAGTATTTCTTAACCATTTCCTCCATGAATATTCATGTAAGAAATAATGACGTCATGAATATTAATTACATTATCTTTTATAAAGGCTCATGAACACATGAAGTTTTTGCCGTCCAAGAAACTGTAGAATCATAAATTATCTACAGTGCTCCCTCCCTACAACGGCCCTCTCAATAACGATTCCCTCCATACAACAACGCATGTCACTGTTTCCGAAACAACAAGGCCCCAGAAACAACTTTATTCCATCGTATTTTTTATGCCTCCATCAAACCTTATATTGTGACCACTCTTTAGAATCGTCACTTTGTGACGATTCTAAAGAGTGGTCACAACATAGGGTTTGATTGAGAACGGTTTTAGTTCTCGAAATACACCTGATCTGGCGATCTGCTAACAAGCTAATCATATTTGATTTTCCCTCCCTATAACAACTCCCTCTGAACAACGCATACAATCTTCGTATCCCAAAGGGTGGCGTTATAGAGAGGGAGCACTGTATATTACTTCATTATCAAACAGAGGAGATCCTGACCTGGGCCAACGCTGTTTACAAATGCATAGAAATGAGTATGGAGTAAAAGGTGAACCCTTCGCTTGCTGAATTTTAAAAATACATTTCTCCTTCTTTACCCATGCCCTGTTGTATAATTACATATATCTTCACTGTGTACTAGTAGTTCGCTGTACAATCACTGCTGTGGAGTGCACTGGTTGCACAAGCAACTTGTAAATAGTGCAGACCCTGATGAGACAGCTCCTGCAGGAGCTGTCTCATCTGGGTCTTCACTATTTACAGGTAGGTATATTGACGTGAATAGCAAGCGAACGGTTAATGTAGACCTTTCTTTACTTCTTCCTGCACAATGCCTCAATACTTATGCATGTGTTTTATATTGTAGAACGAATTATATCTTTATTTATATATAGCTCACACTAGTATTTCTAAGAACTCTGTTTTTGATTATCCCTGTACATGCCTCCATACTCGCGCTTGCATTTGTATAATGTAGGATAATGTCTTTATTTCTCACAGTATATGACTTGTATTATGTCTTTCTTAGAAACTTGTCATTGATTCTCCTTTTAAACCTTTCCTTGACTCCATGAATATTCATGTAAAAGTAATTCCTTCATGAGTATTGATTAGACTATTTTTCTGTATAACGACACACGGACAGGGGAATTTCTAGTTATGTCAGAAACTGTAGAATCTAATCTATATTATGCGCAAACAGAGCAGGCCCTGAACAGACGGCTCCTATAGGACCCATCTGATTTGGATATAATATGTTTGCAAAGGCATAGAAGGGATAATGTTGGGAGTTAATGATTAAATGTCTTTATACCCGTGCTTACATTTCGTAATAGAGAACACTGTCTTTAATTCTCAACGTAAATTATTCCATACCTATGTACTCTTCTCAACACTTTTGACATTGTAATTGTGTGTTATAAATATATTATAGAGAAAGGGTCGAAATTAATGTTGAAAGAGTCTGTGGTCCGAACCGCCAATCTCTATCTATGTTGCTAATACCAATACTCGTATTTCTTAATGTAGATACATTGAATCTGTTGTTGTTTCTCCCTGTACATGCTCTGACTAATGCTCGTATTTTCGTAATGTAAAGATATGCCTTTGTTTGTCCTGATCCTTCTTTCTTTCTCTGCTGGTATTATCTGTTAGTTCCTGCCCGTGAGACTGGCATGGCGATAGGTTCACTGCTACATGATCCCCTCACGCTATAAGTAGCTTAGGTTTAGCTTGAACCAAGATAATGACAGGGGATCAGTGATAAAGAGATCTTAATTGCAACTCGGGTGAATTCTGACACCCTTTCTCATACCGGAGCAACTACGTTGATCCCAAACACCATGAGATATTTGTATAAGACCCTGGTATTGATCACTTAATAAGCTTGTCATCGTCTTATTGTAGACAATATTCGGGATTAATCTGCCCTTGTCTTATCCATGTTTGTCGCTTTAGCATATCTCCGTAAATCGACATACAAACAGTCGTAGTGTGAAACCGTCTCAGATCAATTTATTACATAATGATGTAATCGAGGTAGTGTGAGATATGGTTCACTCCAACAACGACAATCAAACAGAAAAATGTCTTTATCTGAATACATAACTCCAACTTTTAGCATGATTTGAATTTTATGTAGTTCTGTAAAATTGCCGCCTGTTTCAGTTTCTTATGTTTACTATTCCCTCATATTGACACATCCGTTAGAGTCACTTTTTGAAACCATTGTGATTAATAGAGCATTTGCTCCACAGGAGCAAATGCTCTATTTATCACAATGGTTTCAAAACTATACAAGTGTAAAGTGTTCCCTTTTTCTAGTAAATGTTTCTTATCAGTAGATTTATTTAAAAAAAAACATAGCCTATGAGGGAAGGGTTAACATTTTAACCCAAAAATACTCATGTAAGAAATAATGACTGCATTTATAATGGCATCAATAACAAGGTGATTGCTGGGTCTAAAATTCATGCGCATGTATATGCATATGTTTTAATGGTTTCACTGTTAAATTACTAAATTGTAACATATTTCCTTTAGTTTACCTACAGTAAATCCCTTATAAAGCAACCACAGAAAAGGGTCCAAAAGGCAGGTGGTACATACATGTAGTTTACATATAGTACATCCCCTATAAAGTGACCACAGAAAAGACGTCCAATATTGGGTCCAAAACGCAGGTGTTAAATTAATGCGGCACGAAAGTTATGCAGATAGCTCATGTAGGAGCTTTATGCATTACAGTAAAAACCCTCTAAACTGGAGGTTAAAATTTGTATCAAAACCGTTCAGACAGGCAGCAGCTTAAAATGATAGTCTCTACTAGCACCATGTTTTAAAAATACCTAACAATTACATAACTGATTTTGTTTATATGCTGAAAAGAAGTATATTACAAGAAAACCAGTCGAATACACGCCGAAGAAGGCAAAACTTCCATGTGTTTGATATCAGACAAGTTTTAATCGGCAATGCATTAGTATTTATTCGGCTTAACTGTTCGATCAAGGCCGATAATATTTTGTTGAAGAATAAAAAAGTATAAGTATCGATGAAATCGGTTTAGTTTGTACTACTACAGCGGCATTGATCGATATAAGTTCAAATTGACAATCTTCATAATAATGATTGGATATAACAACTACATGTACCAAGTTTTATGATATTATTGAACAATTGCGTCCATTCTAAGGACTTCCTCTTTAATGCAGGTTTAAAAGCATGCAGAAAGCCCCCAAAGAAGCTTTCTGCATGAGCTCCAGCTTGCATTTAAAATACCTAAATTGTTCATTTATATAATTCCGGTTTGGAGGGGTTCGACTGTATTTGTGTCTTGCTTTAATCAACACATGGTTTTAAAGACGCACATGGTATTCATATAGTGTGAATAATTATGCATGTCTCCATTTGTTATGAATAACAAATAATTCATTCATTTAAATATGAAATAAAGAAGTTTGTTTCCATGACAAACATCAGAAAATATGTAACATAAGCAATTAGAGCAGACTCTGACCTGTCATCTCCAACATGAATTACTTGAATCTGATTTTAGTCTGTTAGTGGTATTTAACGCTCTACTACAATACGTATATACATGTAGTACTTTGGTGTTCATCACTCTACTACAATAGTTCTTTGTTGTTCAACACTCTACTCCAATATATAATACTTTGGTAAATTTAACACTATAATACAATTTATAGCACTATGGTTTGTAACACTCTACTACACTATTCAGTACTTTGGTATTTAGCACTCTACTACAATATATAGTACTTTGGTATTTAACACTATATTAAGATATATAGTACTATGGTTTGTAACACTCTACTAATTATAGTACATTGGTGTTTAATACTTTATTGCAGTATATAGTACATTGGTGTTTAATACTTTATTGCAGTATATAGTACGTTGGTGTTTAACATTCTTTTACAATATATAATACTTTGGTATTTAACACACTACTACAATATATAGTACTTTGGTATTTAACACACTACTACAATATATAGTAATTTGGTGTTTAACATTATACTACAATATATAGTACCCAGGGGAAGGGCTTTATCTAAGTCAGAAGAACTTGTTGCCCATCCCATTTCTGCTTTATTATGAAATGAAATATGTTTAAACTAACTACTACAATATATAGCACTTTGATGTGTAACACTCTACTACAATATATAGTACTTTGGTATTTAACACTCTACTACAATATATAGTACTTTGGTGTTTAATACTACTACAATATATAGTACTTTGGTGTTTAACACTACAGCAATATATAGTAATTTGGTTTTTAACATTCTACTACAATATATAATACTTTGGTATTTAACACTATACTACAATATATAGTAATTTGGTATTTAACACTCTACTACAATATGTAGTACTTTGGTGTTTAACACTACTACAATATATAGTACTTTGGTGTTTAACACTCTACTACAATATATAGTACTTTGGTGTTTACACTACTACAATATATAGTACTTTGGTGTTTAACACTACTACAATATATAGTAATTTGGTTTTTAACAATCTACTACAATATATAATACTTTGGTATTTAACACTATACTACAATATATAGTACTTTGGTATTTAACACTATACTACAATATATAGTACGTTGGTGTTAAACACTACTACAATATATAGTACGTTGGTGTTGGTTTTTAACACTCTATTACAATATATAATACTTTGGTATTTAACACTCTACTACAATATATAGTACTTTGGTATTTAATACTCTACTACAATATATAGTACTTTGGAATTTAACACTCTACTACAATATATAGTACTTTGGTATTTAACACTCTACTACAATATATAGTACTTTTGTATTTAACACTATACTACAATATATAGAAATTTGGTATTTAACACTCTACTACAATATGTAGTATTTTGGTATTTAACACTATACTACAATAAATAGTACTTTGGTATTTAACACTCTACTACAATATAATTATAGTATTTTGGTATTTATCACTCTACTACAGTATATAGTACTATGGTATTTAACACTCTACTACAATATATAATATTTTGGTATTTAACACTCTAATACAATATATAGTATGTTGAGGTTTAACAATCTTCTTCAATGTTTAGTACGTTGGTCTTTAACTATCTACCACAATGCTACCACTTATACAGACCACTATGAAGCGATGTACTAACTAGTGAGGAATCATTTTCTGCTTACTATCTCATTGCAAATTGTTGTACAATTAACACACTATTTAAACCAAAGACACTTAATAAGTATCTGCTTAAGCCTTATCCTCTAGAAATAGTAATTTTCAATACCTGTGATTTGTTCAAGCTTTTAGCAAACGCTATTGTTCGTCTGTGATCACATATCAATGCAGTGTAGTTAAGACCTTATCGTAATCTTAATAATTGTATAATGTGGCAAGAATATCAGTATATCTACAGTAACTTTTATACATTGTATATAATTTAATACTGAATACTTTTCTAAATCTTTCATAACTGTGGGTGTATTTGGCGCTTTTTATTCGATGGCTACCTTTTCTATGGCGTCCGCTTCTTTCTGTTTCTAGCACGTGTTTCCTGTCGCTATACGTGTGCTGTATTTGTGTAATTCTCGTCATCCGTCTTGCAGTTTTTGCCTGTTTTCCCAGAACTGCATGCTGACATTAAAGAAACTACTGGTGCCTATCGTATCGTTTGCAAAGCAATATATTATAATTATGTGTATTATAATAACTACTTGTTGTCGCAATCATGATGCTGGAATCCCTGCAATTTATCACGAAACGAATTATCTTCGCCAATTTAGCACCGAAATATTGCATATAACATTAATAAAATCCAAAAACTACTACTGCTTTCGTGTCACTTATGATACTCAAATCCGAGAACACGAAACTGAAATTTGCATCAGTCAGGCAAAACCCAGTTCTTAATTGTTACTAATATGAACAGTAATTGGAGGGAAATTAAGTATCATGCGATCCACAGCTTTTTACAAAGTTTCCAAGAAGCATATTTTACGTTTATGACCATTTATTATATTTGTCCCCTAGTGAGTTGGAAGCAAAGTTTAGAAATCTCCAAAGAGCTAGGATTAGCTGCGCAATTACCGATAAATTATCTCCACCATATTAGCTGAAAGTAATACCAGACCATTATTAATCATATTTTCTTTGTCAGAGAAAATAATTTATTGTAAACTAAGACGCGACATATCCGTTTGTAATGAAGACATCAGAACATAAACTGCTGGAGATGGCATTTGTGCTACAAGT
This sequence comes from Azorinus chamasolen, assembly GCA_963576725.1. NCBI lineage: Eukaryota > Metazoa > Mollusca > Bivalvia > Cardiida > Solecurtidae > Azorinus > Azorinus chamasolen. The sequence continues at coordinate 101,250,315 of OY755235.1, read as the reverse complement.
AAAGTGGAAAACAAAAAGGCAAAAACAGAAAGTGCGTTTATATGGAGAATACGTGACGAGGATTACGCAAGTAGTACAGGCATACTGCTGGTTTAAAACTTTGAATTCCTTGTAATTGCCCAATGCCAATACAGTCGTTGGCTTCAATTTTCAGAGTATCTTGTCTTCTATTCATTAACAACACATGCATAGTCTTTGTATCGAATAGTTTTAATTCTGACGAATTAATGAAATATTAAATGTCTGCTCGGAATCCAGCCATTTTGCGAGTATATTCACATTTCCACTCATGGCATGTCCAGAGCTAATAAAGACATACGGGAAAATCATCAATGGTTCCATAAACAGATGGAAGCTCTTTATCTCTTCCTACCCGAGAGACACGTGCACTGTCATTTACAAACAGTGTAGACCCAGATCAGAGGGTCCCTACAGGGACCCTCTGATCTGGGTCTGCACTGTTTGTTATTCAAAATCCTCTGGCATGTTGACACCTTTCATACTCAGTGGACTATACAGTTAAACAGTGATGGATTATTCCACTCTGATCATTCAGGGTTGATAGGGCTAAGGTAATTTGTAATTTGCAACACTTAAACTGTTACTGATTTAGGACGGTACACTTGAGTCGTGTGTTGAACGCACGTGAAACTTCCCTTTCGCCATCGCGTGCATGTTGATGAAGCGAGAATTTGTCTAAATAAATGAGCGTGTGTGTGTGTGAATTTACATTATATAAAGTGTCCTCTTGTATATGTTATAATTGTTTTTCCATATAAAATAAGCTATTTACTCACGCGATTTCCATAAAACTTAAATGTACGTACTGAAGGGACACCATGAGCAGGGTCTGCACTGTTTTTGTATCAATTAATGTTTAAACCTTTCACCGATATGTATTTATTTTGTGGGAATCCCTCACATACAAAATGAACACACATGTATATAGCAAGATGTCAATTTTGACGAGCTTATCTGGGAATGCACAGTAGAACTTGTCTTAAGCGGTCATTCAGATATTTGAACATAAAGTAGATGATTGCTTAATGCAGGACACAAGTCATGTTAACATCTCCTATAGTATAGGAACTTTCTGCAGTACTTTTGACCTGCATCAAGCTACCACATGCCTTACATACCCATAATTAGACCTCTTTTTGATGGTCACTTAAGGCAAGTTCTACTGTACATGCATTACTTCGTATCCCTCTATTCGTGTCCTGAGTCGAATTTGCAAACAGCAAGGATCAAGATGAGACGCAGAGGTACCCGGCGTCTCACCAGGACCAAGCTGTTTGACACTTTCACTCGATCAACCCAAAAGCTTGATCAAAAAGGAAGTAGTCAAAATTGCACAAAACCTTTATTTTTGCAGACAGTTTGCTTTTAAAGGTAAAATTCAGCTAGATACTGACCGAACATCTCTACAACGCCACATTAAAGGGGTCTATTTACCAGTCTTTGATACAACCGTAGCTTAATGCAGGGCGAAAGTAACTCAGTAAACTTCCTATGCCGCGTTTGATTTGTTCTGTATTAACCCTTTCCATATCGAACATTTATGTATAAATTATCTACTTCATTAAAATCTATTGAGTTAATGTTCATAATGCAAACAAAACTCAATGGATTTGTTTGCTTTGACAAAAACTGCAGATTAGATCTGTATAATTCCATAAGCCAACAGAGCAGACCCTGGTCAGACAGCTCCAACAGGAGCCGTCTGATAAGGATCTTATCTGTTTTCAAAGGCGTGAAAAGGCGTATAAATGAAGGAAAGGGTTAAATACTGATTCGATTTTAAAGAAAAATAGTATATATTCACTAAGTGGATTCTTCGCAAGTTCTGTTGGCAATTTCTGCTAACCGGCATAGTCAATGTGGCAGAGCAAATACCGATCCGTGCAATGAGCGTGTCTCCTCTTCAGCAATTGTCTCAACCTAACACTGACTACTGGGTTTCAATCAGACAGGATTAAGATGACTTAAACACCGAGCCTCCTCCTCTCCCACCCAGGGGAGACAACCGGCTAATTATTCCCAATTTATCCTGTTATTTTGTGAGCACTATCAATTATAGCCCTATTGGTAGTTTTAAAACCTCACTGTCGGGGGAATAATATGATACGCTAGCTTGTTTTATTTTGACATTTCATATCTTTAACAAAGCAGATAAGACGACCAGTAAAGTCTCCAATCGTCCAAGGAATAACGCCATATACAGTAAACGCTCTCTAATACGACTACCGAAAACCAGTCTAATTCGGGATTTTAATACACATGGTAGCTTAATGCAGGACAAAAGTTATGCAGAAAGCTCCTATATGAGCTTTCTGCATTACTTTTGCCCTGCATTTAGCAGCTTTTTGTTTTGACAGATTCACATTTTGATAAATTATGTGTTCGCCTTAGTGAAGTAGTACTGTCATACATAGCGTAATATGGCGGCGGGAAAAAAGAGCCTATTTTGACGGATAGTTACGTCCAATTTTGGATTAATGTGATCATTTTCATTTGTTTCTTAAAGCAGGAAAAACAGTCTTCTTTATTTTCAAAAGATTTGAAGGGAGCAGGATTCAAGTGTAGGCCAATGTTATTATTTTGCAGGTCTTTAGTTCCTATAAAAGGAAGATATTTCCACAAAAGACAGCTGACATTATAAACGTAATCGATATAAGGAGTTTTAACACTTTATTCCATGAATATTTATGCAAGAAATAATGACACCGTGAAAGTAAAATTATTGATATTAACTCTTTCACCGCCGATGTGGCATAAATGCACACGACAAATAGTGCAGTCCCAGATCAGACGCCGCCTTTTCAAGGCGGCGTCTGATCAGTGACTTCACTTTTTGTCCAAATCTCTATTTTAATATATATACTTGATTCCTTTGAAATTTGCATTTATTTATCTCATTTCCTTATTTTACCATATGATTTAACAAACTTGGATTGCAAAATTTGGCGCCGAAAGGGTTGATATTCTAGATGGCATATTAAGACGTGCAATTTTTGCCAAGCAGAAACTGTAGAATTATATCTATATTAAATAATAAGCGAACAGAGCAGACCCTCATCAGATCTGGTTCTAGTATGGTTGCAAATACATGGAAAGGCGTATTTATGGAGTAAAGGGTTAAAGAATTTTACGTAATTCTTTAAACATATCCTGTTTTTCTATATCCTTTATATAGATATATATAGTGTCTGTAGATAGAGATATGTTTTTCTTCTATAATTTCTAGATACAGAGATAACATTTCTGTTCTTTTATAATCTTTAGACAGAGACTTAAAAATTCTGTTTTCTATAATCTATAGACACATGTTCTTCTTTAATATCTAGACAGAAAGATAAAGTTTCTGTTCTTCTCCAACTTTTAGATAGCAAGATAGAGTTTCTGTTCTTCTATAAATGCTAATGAGAAGTTAAGCGGTTAAAAAATAGTGCCCCTTGAAATCTTACTCTTATCATTTTGAAAGTGATCCGAAGCATTTTCGTTATATTTTGGGCAAGAAAGGTAAACTAAAATATTTTAAAATCATTACCAAAACGGGAAGAGAGAAGGAGCAAAATATAACATTGAAGCGGTCACATGAATGACATTATCAAAACGTTTGTAGAACGTCTCACACGCGTTTGAATTGACAGACCTTTCATCCAAAATGACGTAAGTATTTTGTCATATTTATTCTTTTTTTTTTTTTAATTTAAGCGTCTGATCAGGGTCTACTCTGTTTGCTTATATACTTTGATAGAGTCTACAATGTTCCACCTTCCATATTTCTTTATAACTATTTTGTCAATGAATATTCAGTAGGTATTGAAATTTGGACCAAACCTAGAACAGGGAAAGGGTTAAGTAGATGGCAGCTTAATGCAGGTAAAAACTAATGCAGAAAGCGCATATAGGAGCTCTCTGCATTACTGTTGCTCTACATTAAGCATCCACCTGCTTTTTACGACTCCTAAGTTCAATAAATTAATGGTCGCTTAAGACAGGTTCTACAGTAAGTCAGTACTTAACTTTTCCGTTTTCATTGCATACTTCTTTTTCTGTGCAGTTTAATGGGAAATTGTGGCATGAAATGTGTTGCAGTTGTCATGCTGATGTTGTAATTTACAGTTGAATAGAACAATTTTTTAAGGGGGTCAGTCCGTCCATGCGTCTGGCTGTCCACCCGTTCGTCGGCAATTGCCCCAAATGACATCTCCTCTGAAACCGCAGGGTAGAATGTTACCAAACTTCACATAAATGATCTTGGTATTGAGCTTTATCAGAATTGCTAAAAGAATTTGGATCCATGAAGAAGTATGGTTGCTATGGCAACAAAAAAAACTCTTAAGAAATCTTCTCCAAACCCGGGAGTCAGATTTGAACGATACTTGACAGAAATAGTCCTCGGGTAAACCTCTGCCAAAATTTCTAAAACGATGTTGTTATCTAAAAAAAACATTACTGCCAGGGGCGGGGCTATTTTTCCGCCAGTCTTTCAACTATTTCAGCGCTTTGATTATTATTGTCATGTCCATTACTGTGACGCTTTGTCCAATATGATATCCTTGACTGGATGTTTTATTTGATGTATTTTATCTATTTTTAGTAGATGAATACTTTTTAATCATTATTATTATTATTATTTACTATTATTATTATTATTATTATTACTTTTAATATCGTACTATTGTTATTATTATAAATAATAATTAAGCTCTTTCATTCGATGCACGATAAGGGAAAGGATCTGCATTGGTTAATGGGGTGGAATTTTGTTTGGGGAATCCGATTGTTTAACCCTTTACTTTATGGATATTCAAGAGATAATGACATCATGGCTATTTTTTTTAAACCGAATGTGAATACATGATAGTTAGGCCATATGATAAATTGTAGAATCAGATCTATATCATTCAATAAGCAACCAGAGGAGACACTAGTAAAGTGGCTCCTACAGAAACAGTCTTCTCTGGGTCTACTCAATTTGCGTATGGTTTATCTGTGCCATTATCAACATTAATCTAATCAATATTCATGATGATATTATTTCATACATGAGAAGTAAGGAGTTATGCTACGACCTACCTGGTAGACCCAGCATTTGACTAATGCTAAATGGTCGCTATTTTATATAATGCTTATAGGAAGGAAATAAATCATTATGTGGCATCCCTTCTAACGCTGGGTGTTCGCGATGTGGACTTTGAAGCTTAGTTCCAGATTTCAAAATGTATTTCAAACAATGTTTACAAAATGTGAACGACGAGGATGGGATTCGAACCCACGCGGGGAGACCCCAATGGATTAGCAGTCCATCGCCTTAACCACTCGGCCACCTCGTCTTATGATGATACAGTGTATCTGTTGCGAAATCTTTCACAACTGTAATTAAACCTGCACAGCTGTGACAACATGGTGAGAAAATGAAATGCTATCCAAATGGAAAAAAACAACAATGGCTTATTTCGAATCACTAATACACGTATATCAGTAAAACCTGCTTTATGCGAGCATTTCCTGATAAAACATGGGACTATTAAAACATGACAGTAAAACCTCTCTATAATGGTCACTGAATTACATCAAGTATTTTGTGTTAAAGGCAGGTGGTTGCTTAAAGCAAGATGAAAGTAAAACAGATCGCTCCTATAGGATCGTTCTGTTTTACTTTCACCTTGCTTTAAACAGCCAACTGTCCTAAATACCAACTAATTAACACAATAAATTATCTAGTGGCCGTTATAGAGAGGTTTTACTGTGGTTGCTTAATGCGAGACAGACGTATATCTGAAAGCTCCTTTTCTTAACTCTCTGCGTTATTTCATCCTGCATTAATCTATCACCTGTCTTAACCACCCATAATTAGAATTCTCTTTAATGGTCGCTTAAGACAAGTTCATATGGATGAATTTTAGCCGAGCTGTAATAACACACTCCCTCAACTTCCCTCAAGGTTAATAAAGATCTATCTATTACATCATGTAATCCATTCCCTCATATTTGACGCCTTTGTAAAAGTCACTTTTTTTAAACGATTGCGATAAATATGGAGCATTTGCTCCTTTAGGAGGTTTCTGCATGTGTCCTGCATTAAGCAACCACCTGTTTTTAATAATAATATATCCAATAACTGAATGGCCCCTAAAGACAGGTTATACTGTATAACATGGGTGCAGTCTTATTTATAGTATCATTATGCATGTATATTATATTGACGACTTTTGACGGCTCTGTAAATGTCACTTTGTGAAACCATTGTGATAAATAGAGCAGTTGCTCCTATAGGAGCAAATGCACTATTTATCACAATGGTTTCAAACTACAAAATTCTAAATTTTTCCTTTTCTCTAGTTAATGCTCCTTTCCGGTAGATTCATTCAAAGAGGTTGTATCTAAAAATAGCGAAAGGTCCATTTCTCTACTGGCGAATTTGTGATAACCTTTGCAAATAGTTTGGATCCAGATGAGACGCCGAGTAACTCGGCGTCTCATCAGGATCCAAACTGTTTTACACTCTGACACAGTTTTTGAGAAGAAATGAAAGAAACATGTATTTGTTTTTAGAGTTGCACCAGACGACAGTATTTGCTGACGACAATTGCCCAGAGTGCAGATGGTTAAAAGTAATATAGATACCAAATAAGGAGATGGGGAGAGGGGAGACTGGGTGTCCGAATACTGGTACTACCTCGAATATTCTTTTATGGAAAGAAATAAAAAATAAATGGAAACTCGGCGTGAATCTGTTCAACAGCTAATTAATGCATGTGACATGACGAAATCGTACACTTAATTAGCTGTTCAACATTGAAAATTCTGCAGTCTGGTCGACTAGTAAATATGGATGGATCAATGTTACATAAAGAAATTGGCAAGCGCCTTCTTGGATAAAGACAGTTTCAGTCTAGCTGGCGATACCCTTAAATAACCATTTCTTTGTTTCACATTTATTAAACACTGCATCACCTCATGAATATTCATGCATACAATCATTTAGATCCACCATGAGTAAAGTTTTTTTTCAACATGACAGAAACTGCAGAAACAAATATTTACAATGCTTTAAGCAAACAGAACAGACCCTTATCAGACGGCTCCTATAGGGGCTGTCTGATCTGGGTCTTCTCTATTTGCAAATGCGTGAAAGGGCGTTTATATGAGGGAAAGGATATACAAGCCACTGTGTACAGGCATGTTCAAACCTTAACCCTTACTGTGCGGGACACGAGTCACTAATGTCCGTTGCAAACAGTGTAGACCCAGATGAGAGGGCTCCTACAGGAGCCCTATCATCAGGGTCTGCACTGTTTGTCATGTTACACTTTTCTTTAGAAAAAATCACTAAATATTGACCATTAACTCGACCTGTTTAAATTTCGGAAAAGTCCATTTGAAAACTCGGCGTAGTAAGGCTTAACCCGTATCTCGTTATTCACGACCCGACACGCATGGGCAAACAGCTTGGATCCAGATGAGTAGCCGAATTACTCGGCGTCTCATCAGGACCCAGGCGGTTTGACACTTTTTCATTAGTTTCATAATTATTTGATTGAAACGGAAGTATCAAAATTGCACCAGATCTAAATTTGAGCAGACCTTGGTTTTTTTTCACTCCGGGGTCAGTGTTAACCCTTTCCCTTATACGTGTATAAACGCATTTTGACGCATCTGCAAACAGAGTAGACCCAGATCAGACGGCTCCTATAGGATCCGCTCTATTTGCTTATGGTGTAATATAGATCTGATTCTACAGCTTTTGCCTGCATGAGCAAAATTGTCCTGTGCCCATATGCCATCATAAAATAATTATCTTATTGATATTCATGACGTAAATATTTCTTACATGAATATGCAAAACAGGGAAGGGTTAACACGCTAATGGCAAACGATTTGGAACCAGATAAGACTCAAGATTATTCGAAGTCTCATCAGGGTCCAAACTGTTTGACTCTCACATATCATTTTCAATCACATGAATGCGTGAGATGATAATATTGACATTTGCAAACAGTGTAGACCCAGTTCAGAGTGCTCTGGGTGAGCACTGTGTGCCATTCAATATCCTCTCTCAAATTATTTCCTGGTTCTATTTTCGAACAATGATAGACTATTCATTTCGAAGGGTTACGTGTTTCTGCGCCTTTGCAAACAAAAAAGACCCAGATCAGACGACTCCTGTAGGAGCCGTCTGCTCTGTTTGCTTATGACGTAATATAGCTCCGAGTCTACACTTTTTGTCTTGGTTAAATATTTCTCTGTGTTCGTATGGTATGATAAAAATACAGCTAATTAACCCATTACCACATTTGCTATTTTTAGATACAACCTCTGAATAAATCTACCGAAAAGGAGCATTAACTAGAGAAAAGGATTATTTTTAGAATTTTGTAGTTTGAAACCATTGTGATAAATAGAACATTTGCTCCTATAGGAGCAAATGCTCTATTTATCACAATGGTTTCACAAAATGACTTCTACAGAGTCGTCAAAAGTCGTCAATATGAGGGAATGGGACAAAAGTCGTCAATATGAGGGAATGGGTTAATCAAGTAAATGTTTAAGAGTAAACAGATTTGGTTCAGGTCGAACGCTGTGGCATATGTGTCAGGTGTATAGACAGTAAGCAATAGTGACAGCTGTACCGCTGTACTATACTAACCTTATATGGTAAAAACTGATAACAGATATATATTCATGCCAGACGAGGTGGCCGAGTGGTTAAGGCGATGGACTGCTAATCCATTGGGGTCTCCCCGCGTGGGTTCGAATCCCATCCTCGTCGTTACAATTTTGTTTCATTTGTACATCTTCTTTTTGGACCAAACCAAACATGGCCTATGTTGTGGGGACAGCGAAAAACGTTCCTGCTAGTATAAGTCATGTACAATGTACATCGATGGGCCCAGCACGCCTTGATCAGAGAGTTCCTTCAGGAGCCATAAGATCTGGGTCCACACGGTTTGTCTATGTTCTTTTTTAAGAGACACTGTGCAGAAATGGATTGAATCATGTATTATACTTGCAACCGCATGGGGTTTGAATCCCACCATCATCTCTGTATTTGCATCTACATGTAGTTGCATAATATTTTGGACAATACATGTACACGAGAGTATCACCTTCAATTATGCACATGATATGAATATTGTGTATATTTGGCACGCTAATAAATGAGAATACATGGATGCAGTCTGGATACGAGTAGCCCGGGGTGTCACCAGGTTCCAAAACTACTTGGCATTCTTATTACGTCTTTAAATGGGATGACATAAACAAATACATCTTTTGAATAAATCTGCATGGCATACTAAAAATAAGCAGTGCACTGGCACTAGGTCGAAAAATACTATAATTATGTATATAACTCCAGTTATAAAGAACTATACCGATGTATTAATATAATATGTGTTATATGTAGTACTATAGTCTTTTTTATCTATCGCCAGTGAAAATATTGCTACGGAAAAAATGTTGCTTGGATTTCTATTTATCACAATGGTTTCAAAACTACACCATTCTACATTTTCGCGGGGGAGCATGTCCTCGGAACCCTAGGCGTGCGTGCATTTCATTTGGATTCAGCTAAGCTCCTGATTCTTGTGGTTGCAGTTATTGTACAGTAAAACCTCTCTATAACGTTTACTAAATTGTGTTAATTAGTTGGTATTTAGGGCAGGTGGCTGCTTAAAGCAAGGTGGAAGTAAAACAGAACGCTCCTATAGGAGCGTTCTGTTTTACTTTCACCTTGCTTTAAGCAGCTACCTGCCTTTAACACAAAATACTTGATAGAATTTAGTGACCGTTATTGAGGTTTTATTGTACTTACAAGCAGTATGAGACCCAATCTAGTAATTTTGTCAGTATTAGCCCTTATCAGGTTGCGAAAGATAATGACTGCTCAAATTTTGATATGGGGCAATTTTGATTACTTCCAACTCGATCAAGCGTTTGAGTAACTATTGGTCGAATGTTAAAGAGCTTGGATCCTGATCAGACATCAAATTACTCGGTGTCTGATACGGAACGAAGCTGTTTGAAAATGCGAATCAGGTGCTCGTGGATAGCAGGATAAGGGTTTATCAACATTTTCAGAGCATGTTTATTGTTTTGTGTTGCTTCTCTATATATTTTTGTTGTTGTAAATAACCGTTCTTACCACTGAAATATAAAAAAAAAAAAACATGTTACTCTGGGTGGTCAGAAAGAAGAAAGCATTCCACGTGTATTCATGGGTGCACTGCACCCAGAATTTCAGTCTTGGCAGAATCATTGAACTAATATTGTATTCAGGGACAGAACTTTACATAGCGGACAATACGCACATTTCATACAGATGTTCGAGGTACATACGGTGTCGTACAAACGAAGCGACAAGTGTTATCTGGGTAGGTACCCTTTCCATGTGAATATTCATATAAGAAATAATGACATCATGAATATTAATTACAATTATTGTTATAATAGCACATCGACTTGGGAATGTTTGGCTATGACAGAAACTGTGGAATCATATCTATATTATGTCATAAGCAAACAGAGCAAACCCAGATTAGACGGCTCCTACAGGAACCATTTGATGTGGGTTTACTCTGTTTGAGAATGCGTATTCATGATCGTGTCCGCTCAGAATAGGACTTGTATATGGAAGCCCAGGAGCGACTTTCGACTTCCGCCTTCCGGATTCTTTAGTTTTACTTCTGACTTCACACATCTGACCTTCGACTTCATACTTCTGGCTGCCTACTTTTTACACGTGACTTTCTATTTCTGACTTCTTTCTTTAGTGTTCCAACTTCTGACTTCTTAACCCAGTCACTCCTAGACTACTTTTAGAAACAACCTCTTTGAACAAATCTACTGAAAAGGAATGTTTTAGAATTGTAAATCAGTACATCTGTAGTGTTTATTATAGTGGTGTGTGCATTACAACAATACGTCTTGTTAATAAACAAATAAATTAAGCACCTGGCCCGTTGGGCCTATATGCCACCTATAATAATCATGTTGATAAATACCTTTCATTTTGAGACCAATTGTATACATAGATCATTTGCTCCTATGGAGCAAATGCTCTTTTTAATTACAATGGTTTAAAAAATAGACCTTTACAGAAGAGCCAAAAGGCGTCAGTAGGAGTCACTGGGTTAATTTCCATTCGAACTTCTTATTTCCGACTTCTTACTTCTTACTTCCGACTTCTTTCTTCCCGCTTCCAACTTCTCACTTCCAACTTTTCTCTTCCAACTTCTCATTTCCGACTTTTTACTTCCAAGTTGGCTACTACTTACGTTACTTCTTATGAAAATTTGAAAGGTTGATGATAGTACCCTATCAGGCGTCACTAGCGTTACGCACGTGCGTAACATCAATCTAAAAGGTGAAAACAATATGGCGAACATGGAACAAAAACGAAGGCTATGGGGGCGGGGTAGGCTTTGATAAACATCATATCTTGTCATGTAATATTTAAGCCACTCCCTCATATTGACGCCTTTTGACGCCTCTGTAAAGGTCACCTTTTGAAACCGTTGTCACAATAGTTTCAAAACTCCACAAATCTAATTTTTCTCAGAGGAGCATGTCACAGTCCATGCATTACATTTGGATACAACTACGCTCCTGTCGGTGGTAAGAGGTGATGAAGTGAGAGAAAAGCAGTAATTTCGAAGAAGTAAGACGTCAGAAGTACGAAATTGGAATTGTTCATTCTACTCATTCTCAGTGATGTTATATTTTCTGGTCCTTCGGGATCATTAGTTTTCATGTTATTAGTTTTGAAAATTGAATACTGCTTAAGCCGGTGCTAGGGGGCGTGAGTAGTGTTGCACTTTTAATTACTACTCATGAACAGACTCAATAAAACCGAGTCTGCAATTTTCTCTTTTTGCATTTCTACTTTTGCTTTCGAGGGATCACCCATTTTCAGAATATTAGTACTCTGTGCTAAAAAATATTGAAATGAACACACAAAGAAGTGCGAATTTGAAAGTAAAGAGTTAGAAGTACGAAGAAGTAAAACTTTTTATAGTTAGTACTCTGTGGTAAGAAGTAACAGATTGAATACAAAACATCCAGATGTCTCTCCAAAACATCCGTACTTTTAACCTTTAGCCTGCTGAGCAAATTATTTTTGCACAATTTTTCACATGCTACATTTTCAAATTTCAAGCTGTAATTATTTTTTCTACCAAAATGCAATCAGGATGTCAAACAGTTTGGATCCTGATGAGACGCCGAGTTACTCGGTGTCTCATCTGGATCCAACAAACTGTTTGCAAGGATATTCACCCATCAACCCATAGTAGGCTAAAGGTTAACTGAAACTGAAAATGATTCCGTTGTTTAGCTGGGAAAAGAACGGTATCATTTTTTTCTGGCTGTGACATTTCATCAAATAGTATGTTTACGCAAATGCAGACACCTGTCTGTTTTCAAGAACTAATTATGTGATAATCACAGGCCTGTGCCTTTAAGTAAGGCGAAATTGATATTAACCCTTACCTGCTGTAAAAACATAATGACCGCTTAATTTTGGATGTTCTACCTCTGATTCGATCAAGATTATTGTCCAAGTGTGAAACAGTGTGTGTGTGTGTGTGTGTGTGTGTATGTGTGTGTGTGTGTGTGTGTGTGTGTGTGTGTGTGTGTCCAGATGAGACACCGAGTTACTGAGTGAGTTTTCTCGATCTAAACCGTTTGAAATGCGAGTCAATGTCTCCTGGAACATCTTCTGGTCAAAATAATTTGCGTGCGCTGTTGTTCTGTACACATGCGCCGTGAGGTCGACGTTCCGGCTTACACGCGCTAGCATACTGTAGAACCTGTCTTAAGCTGTCATCAAAAAGAGGACTAATTATCGGTATGTAAGACATTTGGTAGCTTAATGCAGGTCAACAGAAATGCAAAAAGCTCCTATAGAAGCATTTTGCATTTCTTTTGCCCTGCATTAAGCAGCCACCTGCTTTTTGAAGACTCGTATGTTCAATAAATAGATGACCGCTTAGGACAGGAGCTACTGGACTTCGTATAGGAATGTCGTTCATACACGTGTCTTCCGTAGCAAAGTTTTTCGTTTTTCTTTATTCCTAATGCAATTGCCACGTGCATGTTTACAGTAAACCCTCGCTAATCCGGCAACTCAAATCATTATTATTGACCTTTAAAATAGGTGGCAGCTTTGTACAGAATGAAAGTAATACAGAAAGCTCACAGAAGCTCACCGACACTCAAAACAAAGAATATATTCATTTGGTATTGCATAATGTCATAGTTTCGTTGGGTTTGTTTTTTTTTTTGGGGGGGGGGGGGTTAAGCACTTATTTGCACCTCGTCCACCCCACCAAACCCTCCCCAACACACACATACATCGTATTGTTAGAAATTGCAATGCAAACATTATAATTAGACTAATATCTGTACCACAGAACATGATTTGTCAACATGTCCATAAATAAAATAGATGTATCCCCATCCTGTCTTTCTGCACACGTTTATGGAACAAATATATAGATTAATTCTGTCCATTGTATATACGTAATACACATTTATCCTCAGATATTTCTCCTCAATCCAGATAAAATCGTCCTAACTATTCATTATTTATCACACGACTAGACTTTTGAACACTTGTAGATACTTAGTTTCGTAATTAATTCAATACTAGGGAGTGGAACTTGTACATTCCCTGGGACAGTGAATTTCCCTTCTCTTGTTGATGACGGTTCAAGAAAGGGCGGTTCAAGAAACAGGTATAACTACGGAAATAAACCGCTCCGAATTATATACGGCATTTAAGAAGATTCAAGAGAAGCATTGATGTAAACATCAAAGGGCGCCATTATAAATAACAGCCATGCTGGTTTTGTTTAAATCTATTGTGAAACAAAAATACTTAGACTATGAGTGATCATGATACTTATATTCTGCACTAACCCTTTCAATGAAGATATAACTTGTCTGCTATTGAAATAGTGTAAACATAAATGAAGACAAATGAAAGATTTTTACATGAAAATAAACACTGATTGGCATTATTTTAATATAATCATGCAATCATTCAAATGTTTAGTTCAGCATATTGCTGTTGTAATTACTACAGGCAGAAGTATGATTTCAGACACCCTATCAAACAATGAAATATACTTAAAAACAACTAAATAATGAGTTTGTCCAAAGTTTTACAATACTGTGAATTTAAGAAATGAATCAAATACCGAAATAGTTTAAATTGTAGTTTGACAGATAATTAGCACGTGTTTATAAATTATTTTTAATTGATTATTGACGGATCTGTCGTTATAAAATCTTAGAAAAGAATAGTATCATTTTCATTAAAAAATCTCATTCATATATTAATAAACTCTGATAAGACAAGCTTGATATAACACACCTATTTGCAACAAATCTGGAGTTTAACTGTGAAAAAGAAAATGGTTTAAAATGCCATACGTGGCACTAAACATGGTCGAATTCTAATTACGCGACATTAAGATATCTCCAATTATGGTATCAATGTACTCCATTTTTCACATTTTATACAATAACATACTTAAATTTAATGAATCAATACTTAAAAACTAAAAGAAAGTCTTAAATAGAATGCATAAATACTTGAACTGCTCTGAGCAGATCAAGTATTTATGTATTATATTAATTCCCTATTTTGGAATATTTTCTTCATTGTTAAACAGAATGGTTTAAACTGCCATACGTGGACTAAGCAAGGTCGAATTCTAATTACACGACATTAAGATATATCCAATTAAGGTCTCAATGTGCTCCATTTTTGTTTTTACATTTTATACAATAACGTACACAAATTTAATTAATCACTACATCAAAACTAAATTAATGTCTTAACATATAGCTGGGTTTCTTTACATTTTGATAAATAGACATTCTGTAAATATTGGGCGGAAAATTTCTTGAAATGCGTGTGATTTTCATGAAATTGTGATTATTATGTGCATACGTTCCAATAGACGAACTTCAGCATCACCGTATTACGGTGCAATAGACACAGCCTTTCTCTGACCTAGTGACTGGTCTCAAGTCGATAATCAACTAAAACATTCATTTAAACACCGTAATGTATAGGATTTTTACTCTTAATTGGGCCACACTTTACAAAGCAAATATACGTTATACCTAAACTTTCAATTAATCCGCATTCAACTAAAACTGCACACTGAACTGTGCATTTACTGAAAAAAGTGAAATACTTTCCAAGACCTTGAGGCAAGCCTATTGCACCGGCAATTCGAAAGGATCAGCTTTTTAGTATCAATAATGCATTCATTTCTTTTATTGCAATAATAACAAACAAATGCTTTTTTTTTTATTTCATTACTTCTGATATGTTATTTACACTCTTAATCGACCAGTACATACAATTTACATTGCTCAAACAAGTAATTTTCATTTTTTCAACGGTACAGAAATGACTGCTCCTCCCATTAGCTGAACATTTCGTAAGCCCATAGAGGCGCCGCGTTAAATGCGCGGGCGCCAATAATTTTTTCAAACATGCTTGAAATATAACTTTACCTTTTGAAACGTCGTCGTATTTCGTTCATTCTATCGTTACAGACCGGTGTTAATTTTACTAAGGGGTTAACTCTTTACTCTATAAATATACCTTTCTATGCATTTGCAAACGGGGAAGATCCTGATCAGACGGCTCCTGTAGTTTTAGTTTAAACATATTTTATTACTCATATACATGTAATACAGTTGTACAGATTTACAAAACTTTTAGCACTACACAGTATAAATATAAGTAAATGGGTTGGGCCACAAGTTCTAACAACATTAGTAAAGGCCCTCCCCTAAGTTGATGCATTTGTAATATTGGTAGTGGTTTATGTTTGTTTAAAGATTTAACAACTGAATTAGTTTAATGAATATAAGTGCTATGTTGAAAATAGAGATTAATGTCGGAGAAGAGAAGTGTGATACTGAGATAATAAGAGACGTAGAGAAAATTAAAGTTATGAAGGAAGAATGAGGAAAGAATAAGGTAAGAGATATGTAAATCTACATTGTTAACTAATTACAGTCGAACCTCGATATCTCCAGGCTGACTAAATTTCCAAGTCAAGCAGGCTCGAACCATCGAGACGCGACTGTACCCTCTTGATACTGTTTGAGTGTATACAAAAGTAATTGCATTTAACTAATTTTCAGAACTGTTTAAAATCCTATTGTGGAGTTAAAAACGCTTGGTATCCTTTAGGAACGTTTGTACGGCGCTAAATAGACATGTATTTTCAGTATCCGACAAGACAGTCGAACCAAAAAGTAGCATGGTACAATTTAAAGGATGGAAACAGCGTGTGGCTCGAAAAAGTTTGAGCCTTGCATCTCGATATTTGTTACAATTTAAGATATAATGTTCGGCGTCTTCCTTCTCAAAACCACATTAGCAAGTCTCATCAAATCTTAAGTGATTATTAAACAAATCCGAATTTAAATTACTGCATTTATTGCGTATTCTCGAGTGAATTAGAGAATAATATCTCTCTCCTTTAAAATAGTACGATGGAATGTCTTGTGTTATGAAAATGGTTGTGTTAAGAGCTCGTTTAAATTCTGAAAGTGAAGCTACATTCCTAACAGTATTAGGTAAATCATTCCATAATGAAATTGCTGAAGGTACAAATGAATTGGCAAATAACTCAGTTCTTCTATTTAAAACCGTAAAATCTTGTGAATTTCTTAAATTATAATTATTAGATGTACCAACAAGTTCAGGGAATACATCATTAAGATACGGAGGTATAGATCCCGTCATTACTTTATATGTGATAACAAGTTTTTGATATTTGCGACGATCGGAAAGAGATAGCCAGCCTATTTCTTTATAGAGGTTTGAAAGATGTACAGATCTTGTTAGTCCTGTAACTATTCTTGCAGCTTCATGCTGAATTTTTTCTAAATTTTCCTTTTCATAAAGAGTACAACTGTCCCATACAACAGATGAATATTCTAGAAGAGGTCGTAAAAAAGATACATACATTTGGTCGAGTGCTTTTCTTTTAACAGAATATTTGATTTTCCTTAGCATTCCTAACACTTTTGAAGCTGATAATATGATGTTATTTATATGTGCGTGCCATTTTCCATCATTACTCAAAGTTACTCCTAAATGTTTATGGTTGTCAACAAATGTAACCGGGATTCCTTCAAAAACTAAATTTGGATTGGTGTCTTCTCTATGTGGCGTAAAATATAAAGCTACTGTTTTATTAGGATTAAATTCGACAAGCCATTGTTTCGCCCAAGATGAAATTATATGCAAATCATGATTTAAAATTCCTTCCAAATCGAGTTTATTTCTGGACGTAGAAGATATGGATGTATCATCCGCAAAAAGGCGGGTTATACTTAACAATTTATCGACAATGCCATTAACATATACCAAAAAAAATAGAGGGCCGAGTACAGATCCCTGTGGTACGCCAGCCGTGACGTGCCTTAATGCAGAAGAGCATGATCCAAGGAAGACTTTTTGACTTCTCCCATGTAAGTAGCTTTCTATCCATGATAGTAAAGATCCATTGATTCCGTTTTTCTTTAGTTTAAAAATCAAACCCTTGTGCCATACCCTATCAAAAGCCTTCGATATATCACAAAATACCATACATGTATATAATTTAGAGTCTAAGGACTTTGTTATTTGGTGATAAATATCTATTAGTTGATATACAGTACAATGGCCTCGAAGAAACCCAGATTGCTTAGCATATATAAGATCATTTGATATGAAATGGTTATAAATGTGTTTATATACTACCCTTTCCATTAGCTTACCTACGCAGCTAAGCAATGAAATGGGCCTGTAGTTAGTAACTAGATTTGTATCACCCTTTTTAAATAAAGGCATTACCATAGCCGATTTCCAAATCTTTGGAAATACGCAAGAATTTAATAATTTATTGAACAGCATACAAAGTGGTTTAGAAAGTGTGTGACATGTATTTTTAAGAACTTTATGACTAATCAAATCTTCACCTACAGCCTTATTTACATTAAGTATTTTTATAGCATCTGATATATCTTGTTCTGTTAAAATGATATTACATAAAATTTGATCTGTAAGAGGAACAAATGGTGGTAATAACGTGTTTCTGTCGTCAACTGTCGATATTGATGCAAAGAAGTCATTCAAACAATTTGCCTTCTCCTCATCAGTAAAGTGTAATGTTTCATTAGTAATTGATGTGTTCTTTAATGGTGGTACTTTTACAGAGTAATTTTTGTTTTTAATTAGTTGTTTAAGTAGTTTCCAATAACGTTTTGGATCAGAGAACGAGGCATTGCAAACGACTTCTTCGATATTATTGTAAAATTGTTCTTTTGCATGTTTTTTTAAATTGTTTACTTTGTTACGTAATTGCTTGTATTTGGACCATTGAATTTCATTTTTTAACTTTGTTGCTTTAACTTTTTGCCTATCTCTCTTTCTCGTAAATTTTCGAATTTCAGAATCGTACCAAGGTTTGTCATTTGTTCTAATTGTCACCTCTTTTTATGGAATACATTGTCGCATTAAGAATAAAAGTTTATCAGTTAGTCTTTCTGCAGCATTGTCAACGTCTTCATTGTTAATGAAAGACCAATTTTCATTTAAAATCAATTCATTTAATTTCTCATAATCGGCATGTTTATATATCCATACTTTTCTTTTAATACATTTACTATTATTTAAAGCTAATTTGGTAAAGATAAAAGTTGCTTTGTGATCACTTATGTTACTTGGAACATTAATCACACCACTATGCATAAAACTAATGTCTTCTGTAATTATTATTGGGTCAATAAGAGTTGAAGAAGTGTGTGTAACTCTAGTCGGGTCAGTAATGACATTTTTCATATTATTTAAAACCATTAATTGTTTAAGCTTGGTATTAGCCATGCTAAACTGATCTTCATTAATGTCGCCAACAATAATTATATTCGAATTGCATTCTAGTGCCTTTTCTAAGCAAATATTAAACTCGTTCCAAAATAACACTGGCGTATTCGGGGGTCGATATACTGTACAAATTAAGAATGAACCACCCCGAAACTTTACTTCAACCCATATGTTTTCAATAGTTGCTATCTCTAAATCTAATCTACGCATAGAAAAAAAATCATTTGAAATGTATACTATTAAGCCCCCTGAATGTGCATTTTTATCTTTTCTATACAAATGATTTCCCTCTAAAATTAAGTCATCATCATTAATATCAGCAGATAGGTGCGTTTCGGTAGCACATATAATATTAAAATCTAAAAATTCCTCTTTGATAAATTCAAGTTTGTTTCTTATGCTTCTTATATTTATGTGTACAGTGGAAAGCATGTCAGAATCAGAAAAATTATTTGTGCCAAATAACGGTCCCGGATTTAGTTCCACATCTCCAGACATTATAACTAATAGTAAAACTGTCAGGGAAAATTCTATGTTAAGTAACATGTTCATTGTACACGACTTTAAGTTTTTAGCACAGGCTCTAAGAGCACCCAGAACAGATATCCAAACAGTATGTATAATTCCCAAAGGATACCAAGTATAGCGAAAGGATACTCTGATACTATGTGATTTGTGATAAAATGCACCGATGGATGATCTCCACTGCATCAAGTCATTACCCATTCGGATATTTCAAAAGAACCACTAACCATGTCAGGGATCGTGAGACCATCCAACCGTGCATCATTGTATATTTTGCATACGTATAACGACTCAAGCATTCAATACATGTTATAATAAGTGTAGATTTTGAGGAAAAGGGTGAAGATAGAACAGACAGATATATAGTAACAAGAGAACAATAAAGAAAAACTAAATGCCATACTGAAATATGGAAGGAAAGATCTGCTCTCATTTAAGAAAACAGATTTACTAGTATTGTGATAAGGTAATACACAGAAATTCAATGGGCTTTTAAGGTTTAGGTGAAAAATGCTTTTTTTGCACATAATCTTGTGTGTATCCATTTATTTCCAACACATGTGCTAGGTACAGTAAAATCTCTCTATCACGAACACCAAATTACCTGGTTATCCCGTGTTTAAGACAGGTGACTGCCTAAAGGAAATTGAAAGCGGAGCAGAAAGCTCCTTTAGGAGCTTTCTGTTTCACTCCCAACCCGCTCCAAGCCTACAACTGTTTTTCTCGTAATCCATTAGGTTTCGCTTTAGTGGTCGCAATAGAGAGGTCTCTCCGTATCTATAAATTCTAAATATGGGGAGATCCTTTGAAGCACCGAAAACAAAGCAAATAAGCAAAACATGTTAACGTAAAAGTCAGTCCTTATTACGACGATGACGGCAATGATGCCGACGTCGACCATGACAACGAAACATGCATATAGTAATGAGAAACATCACCATCACATCCTCTGCACTAATTATGTAATATAGACTTGATTTTGGACTTGATATTTAAAGACATAACATAAAAGTCAATTATAAGACATCCATAAGTTTACGTCATCGTCGTCATAATCAACATCATCAAGACAGTGGCAACTATGGCTAAATGAACCCTGGCGACGACGACAGTGATAGTCGTCGTCGTCAGCATTGCATTCGCCAGCGCCGTCACCATCCCATGCAGAACATCTAGAAACTTGATCGCCTAAAAACATTTACCAGATCAACAATTGATGAGTTTAACTTAACCAAGGTATATCCTATATATAATTGCCATGTGTAACCCTTTGCCCAATAGACTGTTTCTACTTATGAAGACAGGTGACCACTTAAGGCAGGTTGAAAGTAAAGCAGACTGCGCCTTAAGTCGCATCCTGCTTTACCCTCAACCCGCCCGAAGCTACCACCTGCTAGGCTTTAGAAAATATCTCTTATGGTACATGTTCATCACTGTATAAATTTGAACCTTTTTCATTGGAGGAGCAAATCAAATGCGCTAAAAGTCGCTTCCATAGGGGAAAGGGTTTATAAATAAACTGCATCAGCATTTATGCTGTTAATGTTAAAATAATGTCTTTGGTGACGCCGACAACGACTCCTGTAAAAACTGCTTGACCAGTGTCTGCTCTGTTTGCAAGCATATGAAACAAGATAATGTGTTTTATACAGTTTCTGTCATTACCAAATATTCCCGTTTTCATATGTAATTATACAAAATAATCTAAACAATACACATGATGTCATTATTTCTTACATGAATATTCATGGAGTAAAGAGTTAAAGCTTTTTAGGCTATCTCTGTATACAAGCAGGTGTCGCCACAGGTTAAATATTCACTTCTGTTTATTCTGGTATGTATGTCACACAAGTTCAACATATTCAAATAAAACTACTATGACTTTGTTCAGGCGTTAACAATCTAACTGTCCAAAGGCAAATCTCGACAAGCTACATGCCTACATGTTCAAACCTTTGAGCAGACATAGTGTTTATCTGGAAGTCAGAGATGTTCAAGGTATTCAGTAGAGTTCTGGGTTTACAGTAGAACCCTCTAATGCGACAACTTAATGAATAAACATGGGTGGCTTTATAAGCAGGTGGTTGCTTAATGTTGGACAAAAGTAATGCAGAGAGAACTTTCTGCATTACTTTTGTCCTGCATTAAGCTACCACCTGCATATAACACCCAGAATTATACCTCTTTTAGGTGGTCGTATTAGCGGGGTTTTACTGTGGTTGCAAATAGGCCCGGTTATTCTGGGTTTCCCAAATCTGTTCATGAGAGAAAACTGTCTTTCCGTTTTGAGAACACGAATCAAATTTAACACCAACAGCATATTCCCACAATCTGTCATAATTGATCGAAACTCAAAGGAAACGTTACGTTCGTTTAGTTTAATAAAACAGGAAACGAAAAGGAACATCATGTATCCATCAATTGAATGAATCGTGTCTAAAACTTCAAAGGGAAACCACTCTAGTTCATGCGTGTTGCGGAAGGGTACTGGGTGCAGTAGTCTGAATGGTTTGCACTTATTTGTTTCTGTCAGATAACCGTTTCAACATAAACCTCTAGTATTTTAGGCTCAGATATTACGTAATTTCATACCCTAGATGTGAGCACAGTTAAGCCATTTCCATCAGATATCGTCTCCAGATTTCCCCATTGGAGCCATCTCAGACTTGGGTATGTTTTGAAAGAAATATTTATCCAACATGAAAAGATTCTGAAAAGATATTTTGAAAAGAAACATAGGGTTTTGGATAAGATAAATTGCGTATTTTCTGCTGATTGCCTATAATTTGGGTGAGAAAACATTGGAAACTCTACTAATCAGGTTGTCACTGGGTAATTTGTGGAGCATGTGGAAGCTATCTCCCCCACTTAGCGAGCCCCGGCTGATAGGAAACCTAACCTACAGCTTTAGTTATACATCCACACGTGCAATGTGTGGTCTTCAAAACATATTCTTTAGTTTATACAGGATTTTCTGAAGATCAAGTTTGTCTGTATTATCAAATTAGTTAAAGTTTGAAACGAATGTATCGTTATAACCGATTCGACTAAACATGAAAATATTGTTCCATCACGTAAAAGTGGCACCGGTTGATCTGTTGCGTAGCAACACTTGAAAGACAAAGTGGAAGTCATAGGGAAACAAAACACTAGAGTCCACGTGACACTGTTTTCTGTAACGCTAACCCCTACCAAAAGCGCTTTTAATCCTTTCCTTTATATAAACCCCTTTTCGCGCCTTTGTAAACGGAGCAGAACCAGGTAAGAGGCTTCTGTAGGAGCCGTTTGATCAGGGCCCATGCTTATAAAACTTTTAGTTGAGTCTGAGTACGTTCTCAAGCTTTTGATTGGTCAGATTTGAGCCTCTGGCTCAAATCTGACCAATCAAAAGCTTGAGAACTCAAATCTGACCAATCAAAAGCTTGAGAACGAAACTCAGACTCAACTAAAAGCTTTATAAGCATGGACCCAGGGCCTGTTCTGACTTGTTACGTTACCATATAGGAGTGATTTTACAGCATCTAACAAGGTGAAAACCTCCTGTGTTCATATACCATTATAAAAATTCAGCTCATGAATATTCATGATGTCATTGTATCTTACATGAATATTGAACAGGTAAATGGTTAAAATAATATAATATTAGTTTGATAATTTGACAATATTGACTGAACTTGGACAGACATTTTCAGCGATTTAAATTGTCATAACGGTATTTTTGTGAGAAAAAAAAGAGATATTGAAAATTTTGTGACTAGGTATCCATTAAAACAATGTGTGAACCTCCACCAGAAGTACTGTATTTTCAAAATAAATCCTTTATTCAATGTGCCATAACAATAACTCACTCATTAAGTCAT
The DNA here is from genome assembly GCA_963576725.1 of Azorinus chamasolen. NCBI lineage: Eukaryota > Metazoa > Mollusca > Bivalvia > Cardiida > Solecurtidae > Azorinus > Azorinus chamasolen. The sequence goes on along the minus strand of OY755235.1, from coordinate 101,227,014 downwards.
AAACCTTCAATGAATATTCATAAAGTAAAAGGTTTTATATATTTATACTTTTATAATTTAACCCATTTGCGCCTAGTGGATTCTTCCATGCTGATATATTTGATTAGTCCATGTTTGATCTAAGGGATGCCTGGCCTAATTTTTGTTTTATATTGAAATTCCTATCAGCAAACAGTGTAGACTCTGATCAGACGCCGCAGTTTGCGGCGTCTGATCAGAGTCTTCACTGTTTGCCAATGTCCCATATATGGCATCGTGGGAACAAATGGGTTAATTATAACAGTTAAACACAACATCGAACATTTTTTGGTTTTTCATAATTACTGTACCGACCCTAACGCTCTGAATTAATGTTACTTCATTGTTTGCAATAATAATACCAATACGTGGATAAGTTACATAAAGTAAACCCATTTTGAAGAAAATATTAGAGCAACAGATAAAAGTGCCTACTAAAATACTAAAATAGTCATTTCTCCACCAAATCCTATGTTGCTACCTTTGTTTAGAATCGACTCTGATAGACGATTCTAAAGAGTGGTCACAACATGTGGTTTGGGGTGAAATGCCAAATTTGATTTTTCAAAAAATGGCACTTTGTCTATTGCTCAGATGATAAATATAATTTCATTTGATACAATAGTAATTGGCGTGATCACTCTTAAGAATAGTCCCTTCTCTACCAAAACCCTATAATGACGAATTTAATTTTGAAATATATGCCGCTAATTTATGACTATAACAATAAATTTAGAATAAGATATATTGTCTTACGAAACGAATGTGTAAGCTATTGAACAACATATAACAACAATATGATAAACACAGGGAGATATACATGTAGATTCCATATAAAACGAAAACCTGTAATAACTCGATTTGTATAACAGTTGTCAGCATTGTAAATGTATTCTAGATTAACCCTTTCCCTCATATAATCGCATTTTCACATACATGTATTTGCAAACAGAACAGACTCAGATCAGGCGGCTCCTATATGAGCCGTCTGATATGTGCCTGCTCTGTTTGATTTTGACATGATGTAGAGCTGGGTCCATGCTTATAAAGCTTTTAGTTGAGCCTGAGTTTCGTTCTCAAGCTTTTGATTGGTCAGATTTGAATTCTCAAGCTTTTGATTGGTCAGATTTGAGCCTTTGGCTCAAATCTGACCAATCAAAAACTTGAGAACGAACTCAGACTCAACTAAACGTTTTATAAGCATGGACCCTGGGCCCGAGGTTATAGAACTTAAAAAGAACTCTGTGCTCAAAACTCAGTTTCTACTACAGGCTGTACTTTTTACATAACACGCTTTAACTGATAGTAGTAACCTCATTTGGACATATTTTTACAGTATATATTTTGTATGCAAAAACTGGCTATATAAAAAATGTTTGCTGAAGTGTTTTGAGCTGAGAAAAATCCTGAGTTTTGAGCACAGAGTTTATGTTAAGTTTTATAACCTCGGGGCCTGATTCCCTTGAAAAGTTAAATTATAAAAAAAAAAACATGAGCAAATAGATATTCACGTGGTCATTATTTCATACATGAATAGTGAACAGGGAAAAGGTTAAGCAGAAATATTTATTTAAAGTATTTTCATCATAACCAACGCCAAAACTGACATTCAAATGGTTGATATAAATAAATTAAATTCTTTTAATGGTAAGATTCAATTAATACAAAGTTGAATACATTAATTGTATATAATTATGTCATCAGTGTACACTTTTGTAAAGGAGCATATTACGAAGAGCGTTTGCCTTTGTCGCAATAAGAAAAAATATAACAATTATTCATTTCGTTGCATTTAATGGGCGAATTCTTTGGCCTGTTACCATTGATAATTTATAATGTTTTCTTTTGTTCATTTTTTTACAGACGTGTTTATTTCCAGTCTGCCATACAGGGTCATGTATACACGGTTTGTTTACAATTAACATTTAGCCTACTATGGGCGGATGAGTAAATAAATATGCAAACAGTTTGGATCAAGATGAGACGCCGAGTAACTCGGCGTCTCATCAGGATCCAAACTGTTTGACACCCTGATTGCATTTTAGTAGAAACATTGATTATAGCTTGAATTTTGAAAATGTAGAAGGTGATAAATTTTATAAAATGAATTTGCTCAGCAGGCTAAAGGTTAAGGGTGCTAACCCTTTCCATGCCAAGAGTTACATCACTCGCATTTTCAAACAGCTTGGCTCGTTATAAGACGCCGAGTAACTCGGCGTCTCATCAGTATCCAATCTGTGTGACAGCATTTCAATAGTTTCTCAAGTATTTGAGTGTATCAAAAGTAATCATAATGGTCATTACGACTTTTACGAATATTGTTTAAAGCGGATGCAATAGTTAACAGCATAATAAGACTTAACTAGGCCCGGCCTTTTATACGGATAGGTATGAGCAGTTTCTCACGGTGTATCAAAGTCGAACACGGGCGGGTGGAAAAACGGGTATCTTGTCAAAGTAAACACACTTATAGAAACATATGCCTGTGATACAAACAGAGGCTATACAAACATGCATTCATCGATGTTTTATACAAAAATATCTTACTCTAATTGGTCTTTTAAATTGATTTTAACTTTTCGTCTGAAGACGACGCAATTTTGACTTGCAAATATCTTGCAACCCAAAGCTAATTACAGGGTTAAACCCTTTCAAACAGACACGTTTGATATAGAACTATTTAAATACAGTATTTTATTTTTCTATCACAGGCAATGACAACAACGATACTGTCTTCTAGGTGTGGAGGATATACAGCAAAACCTCTCTATAACGGCCACTAAATCACATCAATTGTTTTGTGTTAAAGGCAGGTGGCTGCTTAAAGCAAGATGAAAGTAAAACAGAACGCTCCTATAGGAGCGTTCTGTTTTCCTTTCACCTTGCTTTAAGCAGCCACCTGTCCTAAATCCCAACTAATTAACACAATTTAGTGGCCGTTATAGAGAGGCTTTACTGTACTCCGTATCCATTCATCCTGTCGGTCCAATATCCCTTTAACCCTAGCACTGCCATAACTCAATTTTGGATCTGGTGCCATTTTGACTACTTGCCATTTGATCAAGCTTTCTGAGAAACTATTCTCCGATTGTTAAACAGCTTGGATCCTGATGAGACGCCGAGTTACTCGGCGTCTCTTCTGGGACCAACCTGTTTGCAACTGGGGGCCAGGTCCTGGATAGCTTGAGAAAAGCGTTAAATTATGTTCTTCTTGGCATGAATGTCGCCTCTGTTCTCAATCTTTTCGCATGCTGTTATCAAGCAATTCAACATTTTGAATGCATATTGTGCTTAAACTGGAATGTGCAAACAGTGTAAATCCAGATTAGTGTACCCCTGGGGGAACTCTTCGACCAGGCTCTGCACTATGTGTCATCCAAATTTCATTATCATATTTTATTATAATTGGAATCCATTATAATATAATGAAAGATGGTTCAACTTTGGAACTTCGGAAATCAAAGGTTATAAATCTTGAAATCGTAACAGCATGTAGAGTGAGCCCCCACTAAGCTGGAATTCTATAGCAGAGAAGAATTTAGATACTTTTAGGTAAAAAGCTGCTTCATGCAGGGTGAAAGTCATGAAGAAAGCTCCTCTAGAGGAACTTTCTGCATGACTTTCACCCTGCATGAAGCTATCACCTGTCTCCAAGACCGATATTTACACTAAACTGAACGTCCAATTTAGAGATGTTTTACTGTTATTGCGGCCAACAATAAACATCCTATGCTTCGGTTCTCATAGTTGATATATATGTATCCCCTCCTCCCGGTCAGACAAACTATGATATAATTGTGAAAATGTTTGGGACTCCCGATAATCTGCTGAATCATTTAATGTATGGTTTGAGACCATATTATTTAACGAAAAATGTTCACAAGAATTCATCTTAAGCCATTACCTCATAGGCTATTTTTAGATACAACCTCTTTGAACAAATCTATCGAAAAGGAGCATTAATTAGAGAAAAGAAAATATTTAGTATTTTGTAGTTTGAAACCATTGTGATAAATAGAGCATTTGCTCCTATAGGAGCAAATGCTTTATTTACCACAATGGTTTCACAAAGTGACTTTTACAGAGTCGTCAAAAGTCGTCAATATTAGGGAATGGGTTAAAGTGTATAGAATAGACCACGAGAAGGAAGTGTGGAGCTAACTAACCACAACTGTGAAATTAAGTAAATATTTATTGAGGACATACTTAAGAAATGTGTCTTTCTATGGTATTTCGTGTTGTTCATATTTAACCAGAAACGCAAATTACTGAACAAAAAAAACAGCACTCTGTGATAGATTGCAACGTACATGAATGCATAGTCGAGTTAACCATTTACATCGTGAATATACACGTAGGAAATCGTGACACCGTGAATATTAACATTTACCTCATGAATATCCATGAAAGAATTAATGAAACCATGCATATTAGTTAGCTGTATTTTTAACATATGAACACAGTTATATTTAACCAAGACAGAAAGTGTAGAATAATATCTATATTATGCCAAAGCAAACAGAGCAGACCCAGATCAGGCGGCTCCTACAGGAGCCGTTTGATCTGGGTCTACTCTGTTTGCAAAGGTTCAAAAGCGTATTTATGGAGTAAAGGGTTAATTAGTAGTTGAAATTATAATGGCATTATGTACAATGAAACATTTTACAATGGCATAAACTGTAGAATCAGCTCTATATGATTCCATAAGGAAACAGAGTAGACCCAACCACTGCACACTCTCACATACTACCCCTACCCGGGATCAAACAGCGGCCGAAATGATGAACATGGGCGCTCTAACCACTGCACTATCCGGACATATGACTAGTAGCAAGGTCAGCGGCAGTACATTATTATAATGAATTTCACAATAGTATATGAACGTATGATAGTTTAGCTTTGGCAGAACTGCTTTAGTATCAGCTCCCCCATATCATTCCATAAGCTTACAGAAACGACACTGATAAAACGGCTTCTACAAGAGCCATCAGGTCCCAGTTTCATGAACATTCTTAAGTTATTACTTAGCTAAGCCTGTTATTTATTAAAATACACAAGAGCATAACTTTTCATAACTTAGTGTTTATTGTGACACAAAGGGGTAAGAGGTTTGCTCCGTTATCATTTTAAAAATGAATATTGTATTTGGTACTAATTGAAGGTGATTTAAATAAAAAACAATATTTAGGAATTTTTAACAGACTTAAGAATTTGGGTTTTATTAAATATCTCATGCAAAACCCGTCATTTGCTATTGAAAAAAAATGGAGCAAAATATCTCAAACGATTGCGTTTAGATAAAATTATTTCACTTATCTTCTCTATATGCAACTTTAATACCCTTAATTGTAGGCCAATGACTCAATGACCAGGGGAGTAAATGTACAATCGGCTGAGCGGTCATTCGGACTGAAAGTAGACTATAACTAAGTACTTTACTTTTTAATTAGTTAAGCCCGGTATTACTTAAGAATGTTCGTGAAACGGGGGCTTGATCGGGTCTACTTTGTTTGCAGACGTTTGAAAGACGTAAATCATTAAGCCATGTCACCATAAAATGTACATGTATATCCGAAGCATTAAGTTGCTATATCCGTCCCTTTGACTGACAATTCCGGGAACCTGCTTTACGAAAGATCATACCACAAAAGTGTCAAAAGTCCTATTTTAACCAATGGGTGCCGAGTGTCCCTTAACCCTTTTTCATCATAGGCTTTTTTTAGACGCAACCTCTTTGAATAAATCTACTGAAAAGGAGCGTTTACTAGAGAAAAGAAAACTGTTAGAAGTGTGTAGTATTGAAACCATTGTGATAAATAGAGCATTTGTTCCAAATGAGCAAATGCTCTATTTATCACAGTGGTTTCAAGAAGTGACTATTACCGAGGCGTATAAAGGCGTATTTATGGAGGAAAGGGTCCAAAGGGACATAGGAAAACAGTGTAGACACATATCAGAGGGTTCCTTCAGAGTCGTCACTGTTTTCTGGCTCAATTAATATCAATGGCTCTGTTTATCGCAATTGTTTCAAAACTACACAATTCTAAAGTGTTCCGTTTCTCTAGTAAATGCTCCTTTTCGGTAGATTTAGTCAAATAGGTTGGATCTAAATATAGCCTATGAGGGAACGGATTAAACCACGGCTATGGAGGAATGAGTTTAACCAGAGAGGATACTTGTATAAATGCGGTGCTGATATACCTAACCGCAGAATGAGGGCGAGATTATATCAGAATTTTGGACCTGTTTTCAATTTGGTCTTGTGTTTCGAATAGTCTCTGCACTGAAAAACATAACTTTAATGGAGCTGAATAATTTCGATTGTTGATAATTAATAATGTCATCTGCTTTAAGTTTCAGAACGGACATGCCAAGATTTGTTTTTCTCTAAGACGTAACTGATGTGTCAAAAAGTTTGAATCCTGATGAGGTACCCAGAATCTCATCTGGATCCAAACTATTTGAAACGGTAATCACATATACGCCTAATGCAATTAGCACTGTGGGTCAGAGCTACAGATAAAGGTGTGTACTCAAATACTAAAATCGTTATTTCTCCACCAAACCCTATGTTGTTGATAAAGGAGTTGTTCTTGAAAATGTTTTAATTTACGCATCTTATCTGGACCTCTGCTGTGGGTCGCTTTTCGTGGTCGACTTTGGTGGAGAGAGAAAACCCACGGAGATGTGACCGTCAAGTCTGCTTTTTACGATATTCAGGAAAGAGTATACAAGTACACAATTATATCAGTTATGAATTACGTCACAGATTGGTTTAGATCGATCTGTTAAACAAACTATTAAGCTTTTCAATTTGCGAAAATACATATTTCTTACAGAATTAACATGCACAGACAATTGCGAACGAGCACAAAATATCCGACAACGCTCTTGTCGCAGACACGTTTCCGTCCCCCGTGGCCCTTCTTTGTCTTGCAGGGACCTCTAGATACAAACCGGAAGCAGCCATGTATACGGATAGCACAATGGCTGCAGACAGTGCTTTCTATGCAAACACTAGGCGGCGCAGTACAACGCTGTTTTCGGGTATTGGGTAAACAGAATCTTGGATTTGCAACTGTTCAATCTATGACACGGGAAGTGTTGATCTATAGCATGTCTCCGCTATAGCTGTCACGTCTTGATATTTCATAAACAAAGGTCGCGATCTTTTAACCCTTTACCCATTCAGTTTTTATGTAAAAAGTAATGACAGCATGACTATTTATTAGCTCATTTTTCTGTAGAATAAGATCTATATCATGTCAAAAGCAAACAGAGCAGACTCTGGTCAGACGTACGGCTCCCAAAGGAACTGTCTGATCTGGATCTACTCTGTTTGCAAATGTGTGAAAAGGTTTTTTATATGAGGAAAGGGTTGAATACAATATGTATACGCCGCATTTCTTTGTAATACTGAAGACTAGCCAGTAAATTAACCTTTTACTTGATAGAAAACTGTCCGATCAGAGTCTGCTCGGTTTGATTTTATGTGACATGACTTTATGTGACATGACTTTATGTGACATGACTTTATGTGACAGATTATCTCCTGTTTGACGTTGCAATTAATTTCCTTACTTTACATTAATCCTTCTCTTGCTGAATTTTAAAATACATTTCTCCTTCTTTACCCATGTATAATTACATTTATCTTCACTGCGTACAAGTATTTCGCTGTGCAATCACTGCTGTGGAGTGCACTGGTTGCACAATCAACTTGTAAATAGTGCAGACCCTGATGAGACAGCTCCTGCAGGAGCTGTCTCATCTGGGTCTTCACTATTTACAGGTAGGTATATTGACGTGAATAGCAAGCGACGGGTTAAGCCATGTTCCTGTTCTATGTTTCTTTCCAAATGCCTACACCTACGGAATATTTATGGACAACATGGCTACAATGAAATATGAAAGTTGGAACATTGTAGCCATTTTAGAAAGAAACGAAACAGATATATCCAATTCCATTTGAAAACAGAGCAGACCCTGATCAGACGGCTCCTATAGGAGCCGTCTGATCTGGGTTTACTCTGTTTTCAAATCCGTGCAAAAGGAAAGGGGTTAATACAATAATTACAATAACTTATATTAATCATGGGAGGATTTATGAATATGCATCAGATAAAGGGTTTAATCTATAATCTTCGTAACCCTTCCTTAATATCTGCGCATTTTTACGCATTTGCAAACAAGGAAGACCCAGACCAGACGGCTCCTATAGGAGCTGTCTTATCAGAGTCCCCTCTGTTTACTAATGGAATTATCTGAATATTTACTTTTTAAAATGTCTTCAATGTTCCACCTTCTGGTATAACTATTTTGTCTATTATATTCAGTAGGTATTGAATTTTGGAATGGGAAAGGGTTAAAACGCTACAATCTATATTCTATTTTAGAATTCATTTAATGCCCCATTCCATTTTTCTGTATTATTTTTTTCACATTATTACAGTAGTTGTGAAATGTGTAAGGCGTTTAGGAGCTATCTGTATGGTGCTTTCACACTGCATTAAGCAGCTACCTGCCAAATAAAGTTTCAATTCTTCTTTACCAAAATCGCGGATTAGCAAAGTTGTAATAATGCAATAATTCTATCATATTTTAAATAGAGTATTCTAACACACATCACGGTTTTTATTTTATTTTAAATACATTTCTTAATAAAATGATAAATTATTTCCAAATGACCCAAAACACACAGAAATATACCGGTAATAGGTACCTTTTAAAATCAAATAAAAACCCATTACATCGCGGATAGATTGATCTAGAGCTGCACTATTTTCCTAGTACGTTTGTCTATCCCAATACCTAGGGTAATTATCATGGGCTCTAGCATATAACTGTATTACGCGTTCGTCTGTATTCCTTCATTAGATTATTTTATAATGGTCACTGGAATATGTGGCCAGTGTAGTATCCTGTCTAGTGGCTAATATGTGACCAGTGTAGTATCCTGTCTAGGTTAATATATAAGCAAACAAAGCAGATATCTACCAATCATTTTGGCATTGGTAGAAATTGTTGTCAGGTCTATTAAAATTCATAAGCAAACAGAGCAGACTCTGATCAGACAGCTCCTACGGGAGCCGTCTGAGCTGGGTCTACTCTGTTTGCAAATGCGTAGAAAGGCGTATATTTATGGAGTAAAGAGTTAAAGCATTGTTTATTCGAGATATCAAATATGAGCCATTTTCGTGAAACAGAACTGAATAGAACGTCACACACTCTTGGGGGTGTTAACCCTTTACTACACAAATATTCGTGTAAGAAAAACAATGACAGCATGCACATGAATTAAATTGATGTTTTTGATAAAATATGGGCACGGGAATATTTGGCCATTGCAGATATTATTGCCACAGCAGATTTTATTTTCGCCATAGCAGCTATATTATATCGTAAGCGAATAGAACAGACCCTGATCAGACGGTTCCTACATGAGCCGTCTTATCTGGGTCTACTCTGTTTAGAAATGCGTAGAACGTATGGAGTACAAAGGTTAAGGAAACAGTTTAAGGATAAAGGAGAGTTAAGAGTAAAATACGAAAAATGCTTGTTTCTGAAAACTTATTACAGTAAAACCTCTCTATAACGGTCACTTAATTGTCTTGATTAGTTGGTTTATAAGGCCGGTGGCTGCTTAAAGCAAGGTGAAAGTAAAACAGAACGCTCCTATAGGAGCGTTCTGTTTTACTTTCACCTTGCTTTAAGCAACCACCTGCCTTTAACACAAAATACTTGATGTAATTGAGTGGCCGTTATAGAGAGGTTTTACTGTATCTAGAATGAAATCTCCAATAATACGATTGAAACGTTGATTATTATAAACGAAAGTTACAAACAGTCAAGATGCTTAGCTTTTTATAAACGCTTTTTCAAGCATTTGCAAACAAAGTACAGTAAAACTTCTCTATAAGGACCACTAACTTACATCAAGTATTTTGTGTTAAACGCAGGTGGCTGTTTAAAGCAATGTCACCTTGCTTTAAGCAGCCACCTGCCCTAGATACTAACTAATTAACCCAATTTAGTGGCCGTTATAGAGAGGTTCTACTGTAGATCAAGATCAGACGGTTCCTGCAGGATCAGGATCTGCTCTATTTGTTTACGAAATTATAATAGACACGACTCTACAATTTCTACCAATACCAAGCATGATTGGAATGAATTTATAAAGATTTACCTAATATATATTTAAGATGTCATTATTTCTTTTTATGAATATCCAGCATGGAAAGGGTTATAGCAATATTGGTTTGTAAAATAAACTTTCAGTCTTACCCCTGTTGAACAACAGCTGAGAAATAGGAGCAAACCTTCTATTTATCACAATGATTTCCAATTTACACAATACTAAAAAGTTCCCATTTTTCTAGTAAATGCTACTTTTTTCAGTAGATTTATTCAAAGAGGCTGGGTCTTAAAATAGCATATGAAGGGAAGGAATAGGTTAAAAGGAAACTTAACGTAATTCAGTGACTGAATTTAAGAGTTCAACATGTATTCACAAGGCAGCTCTAGAATTACATGTTTATGCGTCATGAATATATAATATTGGAGGACGGGTGGCAAGACAGACATTTTAGATGTGGTTTAACTCTTTCGGCGCCAATGCCGCCTGTTTGCACCATTGAAAACAGTGCAGTCCCAGGTCAGATGCCGCCTTTTCAAAGGCGGCATCTGACCTGGGACTTCACTGTTTTCTGTATTATTTTAGCACAAGGTTTTTAAAAACAAATGTTTTACTAATATACCTTTATTATTTAGTTTAGAATTATATTTAATATGACATTATTATTGCAGACGACACTTTTAAATTTGGCACCAAAAGAGTTAACCCAGTTACCAGAAAGAGAGCTTTTTGACACTCCTGTAGAAGCCGATTGATAAGGGTCTTATGAGTTATATGTACATGTAGATCTGAGTCTACTGTTTCTGCCATGACGAAGCAATCCTCCATTATTTAAATTAAGCTATTAATCCTTTCCCTGTTAATATTCATGTAAAAAATAATGACATCATGAATATTTATTAGCTGAATTTTTGTAATAGCATATGTACACATATATAATGTATTTGTTTCAGTCAGAAACTGAAGAATCAGATCTACCAAAAGCAAGCAAAGCAGACCCTGATCAAATGGTTCCTATTGGAGCCGTCTGATCTGGGTTTACTCTGTTTGCAACAGCATGAAAAGGCGTTTATATGAAGGAAAGGGTTAAATCTTTATGATGTCATCATTAATTGATGAATGTATATCAAGTAAAGTGTTAAGACATACACAGTATGAATGCGGCTTGCAGGAGCTTCCTTTGTAAACGGTGTTGGATAAAACGTTTACAGTGAAACCCCTCTAAACCGGACGTTAGCTCCTCTAGGAGCTTTCTGCATGACTTTTACCATACATTAAGCAGCCACCTGCCTAAAAGTAGCTAAAGTCTTCTTTTCTAGAATTCCGGTTTAGAGGGGTTTTACTGTATATGCGCCCTTCGATGTTCTAGAATCTGCAGGAATAAATACCAGATTACCTTGATATTTGGTTTGATATAAGGAGATGGTCTAGGATCGAACTGCAGACATGCATATTTTTATAAAACGTTATCATACAGTCTGTCGATTTACAAGAATGGGTTAGTTTAAGATCCTGTAGCTAGTGTCCTGTAGCTAGTGTATGCATGTAAGAAATAATGACGTCAGGGACAATAATTAGCTGTTCCTAGGGGTAATTCAAACTAGAACTAGAGGGGTTTTTTGTCACAAAAACAGATGTCTCCCCTCCCATCCTCTTTCCAATGCACAAGTGTAATGTTTGTAACTCCAAAGGTACCAGGGTCTAAGCTTAAGTCATCAGAGGCAATAACTCCAATGTTATCAGGGGGAGACAATTCAGAAACACCAGGTACACAACAACACATGCTGGTAAACATTCCTGTGAAGTTTGGTGATTCTATCCCTACTGGTTACAAAGATATGCAAGACACAAAGTTTCTCTAATTTTAAGTTATCATATCAGGGGTGATAACTCAACAATTATCAGGGGAGACAATTCAAAAAACCCAGGTGCACAACAACTCATGCTGTTCAACATTCCTGTGAAGTTTGGTGACTCTAGCCCTAGTGGTTTTAAAGATATGCATGACACAAAGTTTCTCTATGCTTAAGTAATCATATCAGGGGCAATAACTCCAAAGTTATCAGGGAGAGACAATTAAATCCCAGGTGCACACGAACTCATGCTGGTCAACATTCCTGTGAAGTTTGGTTACTATAGCCCTAGCGGTTTCAGAGATATGCACGACACTAAGTAAAGTTTGTCTAATTTTAAGTCATCAGGGGCAGTAACTCCAGAGTTAACAGGGGAGACAATTAAAAAACCCAAGTGCAAAACAACTCCTGCTAGTGAACAATAATGTGAAGTTTGGTCACTCTAATCCTACTGGTTTCAGAGATACACGTGACACAATTTTTGTTTTATAAATTAAAGTGTTCATATCAGGGGCAATAACTCAACAATTATCAGAGGGAGACAATTCAAAAACCCTAGGTGCACAGCAACTCATGCTGGTGAACATTCCTGTGAAGTTTGGTGATTATAGTACAAGTAGTTTCAGAGATACGCGTGACACAAAGTTTTTCTAATTTTAAGTCATCAGGGGCAATAACTCCAAAGTTATCAGGGGGAGACAATTCAAAAACCCCAGGTGCACAACAACTCATGCTGGTAAACATTCCTGTGAAGTTTGGGGACTCTAGCACTACTGGTTTCAGAGATACGTGCGACACAATTTTGTGACGGACAGACAGACAGACGGACGGACGGACGGACAGACAGACAACTCTGGCAAAAACAATGTATCTCCCCATAAATGGGGGAGACATAACTATCACTAAAGGTGATGAATACCCCCGCACGGCAGCTTGGATTGCAAAGCAAAGTTTGTGACACCAACTACCCATGTAACAGGACCAAGACACAAACATACTCAAAGTTAAGGGGAGATAATTCGGTAATGCCTGCAACTGAACATATGAAAATCGTGGCTTGCATATCTGCTATTTGTGGTTAAAATGGTATAAATTCAATAAGGTTAAAATTGAAGGAGGAGTTTGCGACACAAACTACCAATGATTTGTGCTAAAATGACAAAACAAATCAAAGTTCAAGGGGAGATAATTCTATAATGACCAGCACTAAACACATGAAAATTGAGTGTTGCACATCTGCCATTCATGTTTATTATGTATATCACTTATACACTGAATAACTTTCAAACTGAAGGAGGAGTTCGTGACACCAATTCCACATGTTTCATGTCAAAATGACAGAACATACTCTAAGTTCAAGGGGAGATCATTCTACAATGTCCGACTGTTAACACATGAAAATTGCTTCTAGCACATCTACCATTCGTGGTTATTATGTATACCAAATATATGTTCAATAAGTTTAAACCTGAATGAGGAGTTTGCAACACCAATTACCCATGTTCAAATGCGGACAGAACGACCGGACGACCGGACGACCGCATGACCGACCGACCGACTGCCGGACAGGCTGATTCCAGTATACCCCCTCAAACAAGTTTGCGGGGTATAATACTGACATGTCCATACAAAACATGTAAGAAACTAGAATCAGATTTACAGAATTGCTGTTGGTTTCAAGTTATAATTTAATATAAAAAGTAGTTGATACACCTTCTAGCAGCATAAATATACATTGGGTATCGCCCCCAAATCACCGATCATTACAACATTACATGCATGTTTATTGGCACTCAAAAATCGTTTACATCCATACATGTGGATATTCTCAACACATGGCATATGTCTAAGTCCCCATAATTCAGACCCATATAGCAGGATGGAAGCAACTTTAGCATCAAACAATTCGAAAAATGCTTTGTGAGGTATACATGAAAACTGATGTAACGAGTTAAAGATGCTTATTAAGACTTTCTTTGCCTTAATAGCAGTGGATTCTGCTATTTTAAACAAAGACAGCCTATTGTAAAAATAAAACATGCCTACATATGTAAAACCATTAACTGTTTTTAAACTGCTGCCGTTGTACCTCCACTTCTCACAGTTTGCTAATTTTCCACCACGCTTAAATACAACAACTTTGGTTTTTGCAATATTTACAGTTAATTTGGACTGTGTAAAAAAATTCTGCAACACATCTAATTGCTTTTGTAAGCTGTGTCTGCTATTAACGCTATATCGTAGGCAAACATAAGCAAGACTATTTCCAACTATACTTGGAAATAATTGTACAACACGTATGTCATTATCACATAGTAATGTATGCAGCTCGTTAATAAACATAACAAACAAAATCGGGTTTTACATCCCTGTCTTAGTCCAACTGGACACGTGAATGTATCGGTATTTCCTTGGTCAGTTCTAACACATGCCTTTACTGTCTTATATATGGACTGGATGGACTTTAAAAGGATAGCACGTATGCCATTTTTCTGTAAGATCTGGTACAAAATACCACGGTCAACTGAATCACATGCCTTCTGAAAGTCAATAAATGCTACATATACTGATTTTCTTTTCATGCTCAAATATTTCATTACACCAGAATATAAAATATAAGCATTGTCAACCGTGGAATAGCCTGCTCTGAAACCACTCTGGCATTCACAGATCTTTTGGTACATATCAACATAGAATGTCACCCTTCTCGTCAAAATAGCTATGTAAACTTTGCTAACAACATCTATAAGGGATATTCCTCTATAATTGTTTGCAGAGTTCATATCACCTTTCTTATGCACAGGGACAATAACACTCTGAGCCCATCTATCAGGAAACTCTCCTTTTTCAAATAGTCTATTATAAAATTTACACAAAATGGTATCAATACACTGGCACCATAAACCAACTGTTTAGGCAGAAGGATACCACCAACTGATTTATTCACATTTATACTCTTAATAGCATCTGCTATTTCTTTATCGGTAATCTCTGAATTCAAAATTATCCTTTGTTTCTCATCAAGGACTTCTACATCATCATCGACATCCAGCGAGCCATCATTGATAAGATGTTCAGTATCATACGCAAACAAGTTACTGAAATGCTCAAACCACTGGTCCATTGTTATATTCGGCTCAACTCTAGGTCTTCCTGTAAGTGACTTAATTTCACACCAGAAAGATTTAGAGTTACTGTTATTTAATTGTAAATTAGCAAGATACAGTTTATTGTACACACGACGTTTTTGTTTGCATACACTTTTGTTTTTGTGTTTACTATTTACATATTTTAACAGGTTTTTATCTGATCTATTGCCTCTAAAGCGTCGGAGACATCTGTTTACATCATACTTGGCCTGTTTGCAAGGGTTATCATACCATCTTTTGCCATGTTTTCTTACCACTTTGCGCTTTGTACTCCTAAACTCTGAACTGCTTTCTAATATAGCAAATTCTAATTCTACCACAACAGAGTCAATATCAGATGTGGGATCACTTAACATGCTATCGACTTTATTAAAGGAGCCACTTAAAATATGTTCTGTTACACTTTCTAAGAATGTGTCAGCATTGTCTATTTTATAGAAGCATGCTTCACTTGCCTGTACTGGCACAGTTTCAGTCCTATAGTTTGCATGTATATGCATACATAATGGTAAGTGGCAACATCCAGGTCTAGAAAGAATTTCAAACTTTGTAACAACATCTACTAAACTTTTAGTGGCAATAAACTAATCTATAATACTGCATTCATTGCTGTTTATGAATGTATAATCACTACTGTACTACCCAAAGCGACCATTCATTATATAACAGCTACATGTATAGGTTTTACAAAATGTAAGTAATTCATGCCCAAATTTGTTTATCACACGCTCTTTTAAAATTCTATCTTTCCCTATGTCACCATCAAATATGTCACTAAACACTTGTAATTCTGGTATATTGTCACTGTCCACTGTATAGTCAATCAAGTCAGCCGTGCGTGCATTAAAATCACCACTTAGCAGTATATCTATGTTTGAGATGTCAAACTCAGTCAGACAATCCTCTAGCTGTTGTAACACCGTATTTCTACAATTATCATATATCGGAGAGTTATTTTGGTGGTACATATATATTAACATATAGAATATCCTTATCTGTTACCAGAAGGGTTTTCTCTAATAACAGAATTACACCATGGTCAAACTCATAACACACGAGTTTAACAAATGCTGATATACTGTTTCTAATACCGACTAGAACACCACCCATTGGCCTACCACCGACAACAGATTTTATTGCACTGCATGTAAAAAGTAAGTGGTCATGGAAGTAATTTTCGAGTTAGGTATAATCAATATCCCATGTTTCCTGGATCCCAAAAATATCAATAGATGAAAAGAATTAATTTATATCAAAAGATAATAACTTTGCCTTCAGTCCGCCAACGTTCCACGATAACAGTTTAATCTCAATATGGCCGGACCCCTATATTGACGCAGTCCTGACACCTGGGATATTTCTAACATTGTTATGTTATACCTCTTGAGATACTTCCATAGCCCCTTCACCACTTTGCCCACTGGCACCTTGTAGCATTTCTGTTGGGCGCACTGCACGTTTGAAAACACGACTTCCAACAACAACTCTACTACTAGTATTTCTTGACGGAAAGTATGTATGTAATTTCTCGTTCTTAAAATACCCATTTCAGCTGCTTACGGTGATTATAAGTCAAATCATTAGCTAATCGTATGACACTTTCTCTGAGCTTATCTCTGTATTCAAACATTTAAATTCAACTGTTCAGCTTTTCATCCAGCTCATCAAGTCTATCCTTCATTTGATTTTGTGTGAACTCAATTTGGCCCACTGCAGCACGTATTGTCACCATTTCAGACTTCATGCTATGCATTTCATCACGAACACTTTTAATATGAGTTTGACATTGCTAATAGCTTCCTTGTTGCCTTGTATAGCACAGAGGATTCTCTCAGTATTCTCATTACATGTAGATATGTCAGATTCAGACCCTGTGTTTAGCTCAACATCACCGGATAAAACAATCAGCCAAGACAGATATGACCGATATTGCCCACCATACTCACAACAGCTATATAATGTATTGCTAATAGGAGCAGGGGTAAAACAATTGCAGTCATTATAATGTTTCACTGCATATGTATTCTCTATGTTGACTCTGCATCTTACAACTCCGTAACACATAATCACCATGGTCACTAGAAATATGTTGACAACTACTGATCTGAAGTGTATATCTGTTCCAACTGTGTGACTACTATACTTCTCATATTTGCGACGAGATGTTCTCATCTTGCATCACAATGCAAACTGACCTACTCTGCCTCTGTATGTATTAATGTCAATGCCCATTTTGTATGCTTGCAATAGAACAATTCACCTTGTACATGTACTAGTAATCTATCATACCCGTTCCTGTCTTGGCAGCGAATTGGCACTGCTTTCACTCTGTTGGGATTCTGTGTGGTTGACTGGAGATGGGCTCCTTGAATACTGGCAATGCATGTCCCTGTGTCGGGAGGCAGTGCAGTTGGAGCACGAGTTCAACTGATCTAGAGACGGAGAACCCTGGGAGGTACCAACTGCGACCAGCATCTGGACACTTTGATCCAGCTGGAGCAGACTGAAGCCCTGTGTTTGGTGAATGGCTGGAGTGGGCAGCAGAGGTTTCAGCAAGACATTCATCCCTCATAGACCTGACCACTGCAGATGACGTCACAAACCGTGCATCAGTACTGGAGCCAGCATCTGTTGGCAGTCCCAGAATTCTCGATTGCGAAGGCTCTGTTGGCGAACACAGTAGACTGGAGCCCTGTGTTTGGTGAATGGCTGGAGTGGGCAGCATTGGTTTCAGCAAGACTTCCTATCAAGCTTGTCCAATAATGTACCATTAATATTAATTACATCATTTTTCATTATCGCATATAAACGCAAGACAGTTTGACTCAGTCAGTAACTGTATAATCAGACTTATTTTGTACTATACACAAAGAGAGCAGACCCCGATCATACGTCTCTTACAGGAGCCGTATGACCTGTGCTTACTCTGGTTGCAATGCAATAAAATGCGTTTATAATATGATGAAAGGAGTTACTTAACCCTTTATGTGTGCACTATTCATGGAAGAAATTATGACATCATGAGTATTAATTAAATGAAATTTTATAAAGTACAGTTTTAAGGGAGTAGATTTCTATTTTGCTTACAGAAAATCTATATCATGTCATAGGCAGACAGGGGAGACCCTTAATCAGACAGCACCAACAGGAGTCGTCTGATCTGGGTCTACTCTTTCTGTAAGTGCATGAAAAATGCGTTTATTAGCGCTCGCATGAGCAGGTGACTGTATGGAATTACGATGTTTGGCTCAAGGTAGGAGCAGACATTTCTGTAACCCTGAAGAAATGAAAGTTTTCTTGTTTGGGCAATACAAATTGTATTATATATACTGGTCGGTTAAAAGTATGAATAACATATCAGAAGTAATGAAATGAAAATGAGCATTTGTTTGGTATTATATTATTGTATTAAAAGAAATGAAATCGTTATTGATATAAATAGCTGATCCTTTCGAAAATCCGGTACAATATTCTTGCCTTAAGGTAACTAGATAAGTTCAGTATGTGCCATCGGAAAATCAAATTTAATAGTACCAAAAGTTATTTCTTTTATAAACCAAGATAATTAGTTAAATAATTTATTTGATTATTTTACAAAAACATCGACAATTCTATAAAAAAAACGTACATTTAAAATCTATTTTAATGTGCCATTTTGAACTTGTTTAAACAGCGATAATAGTTATTGCAAATGGCCAATATGTAAATCATTAGCATGTATAGGAAACTGTGTAACAGAATTTTAATAAAACTCTCCGTTTGGGAGTTATGCAATATTGTAGTTTTAAGACAATTACATTTCTGCGTCCCGCTACGTTTCTGTTGATGTTGACAATCGATGCAAGATATCAAAAAAGTGTGACACGGACCCCTCACTGAGACAATGCTTATTATATGCCGAAAACCACGTTTAATTCGGACACAAATCAAACAAATTAAGAGTAAACATCTTACAAATTACGGTGTGTATAATAAATAAGTTAGCTGATTATCGACTTGAAGCCAGTCACGAGGTCACAAGATTATCTTCCTATTCTTCTTCTTCTCTTCTTCCTTCCCCTTCTTCCTTCTTCTTCTTCTTTTTCTTCATCTTCTTCTTCTTCGTCGTCGTCTTCTTCCTTCTTCTTTTTCATCTGTTTCTGTTATTGCACCGATCTCACTCTTGGGCAGTGTCGTACAGTTGGGTATTAACAAGATTGTGTGGACGGCGGATTAATAAGTACAGTGCAGATAAAATCGATAAAACCCACAGTCTCCGTGCCGACTGCATAGGGACTATGCTTCTCTTGAAGACCTCAACGCCGTCTGCCATCGTGGTCTGCTGGGATAGCTGATTCCACAGTCTGATAGCGGGGGGAAATAAAAAAGTGCTAGATATCCATGCGGCAGAAAGGGAGTACATGTATATATCTAATAGCATGCCCTCGTGTGTTGATTGAGGCAGGGTTGAATAATTTCTCCGCTTGTGTGTCTGTCAATGAGGCTATGGGTGGTTAAGGAAGACCGTCATCCGCTTTGCGCTGCAGTGGCGTTCAGCAAGGGGTTGCCAACCAAGCTCTGCTAACTTCATGCATTATGTATTTCTTACCAAACAGTGATCGATTTGTTCTTGGTAAATTTACATGTTGTTTTAAATGGCCACATTGAAAGGGTCGTTACTGGACGACCCACTTTCACTTTAACCCCTTTGCCTTATTAGTTTGAAGAAGAAGATTAAAATGTTTAAAGATTTCCTACAAAAATATATCAGAATATTTATACGTATACCTCCTTCCCAAGATGCATCCATACACAAATAATATATTTAAGGAGCTGTATACCATACTCTATTTACTAGATAAAATTTACTTGACTTAAACAGACCAGACAAATATGTGCTAAATTTGAGGCCAGGATTCAAGGTTAAAGTTACAGCGACCCAAAAACAATCTCAAACAGTATCTTATATAAGCTATCTATATACTAAATGTGGTAAAGATATTAAATCTGTAACTAAAGATATCATCTGGAAAAGAAGGTTTGACATTGCCAATATGCCAAAGAAGATTCGCCGATTAAATAACCAGAAGTGCTGTTTAAAACCTGGTTAAAATTAGGATAATTGACACTGTTCATTTCTTTTTACAAACGATCAGTTGTACGTCATTTCTTCAAACTATTTCTCAATATAATTACAACAGAAGACAGAACAATTATTGCAGAAAAAAACATAAAAAAAACATTGCATCAGTAGCGGCTGTCGAACTCATCCGAAGCCCAAGGAAAAAACAACGTCGACAGACATTCACGAGCCAGACGGAGCTATTGCGAAACAAATAGTCATTAGAAGTTGTGTAGACTTGAATAATAACGCAAAAATGACGGGATAAAATCAAGTTTAAATGATATCGTCACTATCTCGATTCAAATAGACGCTTTTTATTTAATTCATTATCAGTAATATTTAATATCTTTTTCATACTGCTGTTGTTTACTGCCAATTAAATTCCAAATCTATAGGCTTTCCTCCAAATTGTATCAAAACCAAATTCAACAAAACCTCTATCATTGACTAATCTTAATGGATTCTATCAAACCATCTACGTAATCAGAGCCAGGTTAGTATTAGATATATGCATTATTATTACGTGTATTTTTATTTACTTGCAGTGTCAACAAGGTAAACAGACACAGTGCTTAGACAATAGTTCTAAACGTGACACAGATATCTTGTTCATATTACATTTCCATGTTTTCATTTTCGATATATTATTCACGATTTAATACTAGGTGTCCTTTCTCGTATAAATGTTTATTATGCTCCCGCAACGATGTAAGATGACTAACACTTTTACTCTGTAATTGACTATAAAGCAATAAAGAATCCTGTAAATCAATTTATTTGTTTTTATGGTCTAAGGGAAGTAACTCTTACCATACTACATGTATATTCATACTCATCCCTTTGACCCTTAAAACTGGCCATTTTACGTGTATTCGTCATGTCAGTCTATTACAAATGTTTCAGATGCCTTTATTCAACTGCAAACATCGTAGACCCAGTTCTGACGACTCGTGTTTGATCAGGTTCTTCCCCGTTTGCTTAAGAAATCAAACAGTAAACGCCATTGTTCTCGATGCTATTATAAATATTCAGCTACATAATATTTCATACATTGACCATTTCTTAATGGTTATTCATGGCGTAAAGGATTAAATGATGTGAGATGATATTTAATAGTTTGTTCATCGACAGCTCAGTCAGTAGATCGCCCGCTTTCCGAGGTTGTGGATATTCAGTTCGATCTCGATCGGTTCATGCCAAATACTTTAACCCTTCCTTTCATTTACTATCTTTAGACCCAACATCTTTGAATGAATCTACCCAAAAGGAGCATTTACTAGAGAAAAATGAAATTTTAGAATTTTGTAGTTTGAAACTATTTTGATAAATTGGACCCCGGGTGATGATGTGAACAATCATGGTAGAGGACCATCAGACATAGCTATCAATCACTGGATCATATAAACATTTTACTTAATGGTTTTAGAGAAGAAGATTAAACTTTTAAAAAGTTTTTCTAACACAGAATATATAGACCTCCTTTCCAAGATGCATCCACACACAACATTTGGCATTTCTTGGCGATGTATAAGGGAGTTATGTCCCAGAGAAATATTTGCTAAATCTGAGGTCAGAGTTCTAAGGTCAAGGTCACAGCGAGCTCAGAACAATCTTAATCTGTGTTTTATATAAGCTATCCATATATCAAATTTGGTAAATATATTAAAAATGTAGCTAAAAGTATCATCCGGAAACGAAGGTTTGTCGTCGCCTGTCCGACAAATCTTATTTGCCGATTTAATAACCAGGAATCTTGTTAAAAATAAGAATAATTGACTCCGTTCATTTTTTTTTTAGAAAAACACACATGTACCTAAATTCTTTCAATTCTTTCTCAATTTAGAACAAATATTGAGCTGAAAAGAAACCACAAACAAAATATTGCATGTGCAGCGGGGATCGAATACATGCGAGGCACGAATAAATGGTTTTGACAGTCTTACACGCACTCGACTGACCTATAAATTAGAACATAAAGTTATATATAATTTGTATACAAGAACGCAACAATTATGACGGGAATAAATATTTTAATATTAGATAAAATGGTCATATTATCGACCCTAATAGACTTTTTTATATTTCGTTCTTCTCCGTGTTAGTTGGTATCATTGTTAACTGATAATTAACCCTTCTCTTGCTGAATTTTAAAATACATTTCCCATTCTTTACCCATGCCCTGTTGTATAATTACATATATCTTCACTGTGTACAAGTATTGCGCTGTGCAATCACTGCTGTGGTACTGGTTGCACAATCAACTTGTAAATAGTGCAGACCCTGATGAGACAGCTCCTGCAGGGAGGGTTAAATTCCAAAGCAATATGCTTTCCTCCACATTCACAGCAACATACCAGTGATCGAGACATTACCTGAGCAATACCTGAGAGAAACATACCTGTGAAGTCATTGCGGCCGTATGGCCTAGAACAACAACAACAGCAAAATCAAATTCGACAAACTCTCAGCCATTGGCTAATCTGAATAGATTCTTTTAAATCATTTTTTTTTTAAAAAATGATTAGAGCCAGGTACTTTCGTACACATCAGTATTAGATCTGACATCTATATATTAATGTTCCTGTGATGTCAACAACTGCAATAACCAGACACAGTGCTTAGACAATAACTCGAAAGGTAAAATAGACATTTTGTTCATATCAACCCTTTCATTCATAAATAGGCTACACCATTATACGCCTTTGCAAACGGGGTATAAACAGGAGAGTAGCTGAACCGAAATGTAAAAGCTATATGGGGTCCACGACCCCCACCCCAATCCCACCCCAACCCCGGACATATTTAGAGTCGTGCAGTTTAATTTGTTTTTGAAAAGAACATTTGCTTTTTTTTATCACAGTGGTTTCAAAAGATTACTTTTACAAAGTCGTCAAAATACGTCAGCATAATGGAATGGGGTAAAGCTTACATGACAATTAAGAGATAACGTATATAAAAAAATCTACCCCATTAGCATTCGATTTCTGTTCCATTTTGGCCACAGTACTATTTTCACCTTTCAGATTGATGTTATGCACGTGCGTAAACTTACGTATCGCTAGCTGCGCCCCCGGTAGACCCAGCTCAGATGGTTCCTATAGGACCCGTCTGATCAGGGTCTGCTCTGTTCGCTTATATTGTACGTAAGCTTATCCTAATTTATTAATATAGACCTGTATGATTCGACAGTTTTTGCCAAGACAAAAAATCATGTGTAACAATTGAATGTGTTATAAAATATTCATTATATGCAATTAGATTTCTACATGTATTTCTTACGCATTCTAGTATGATTCAACATTCAGTAATTTAGAAGACTATTTGATGCTTTGCATCCATGCTTTACTTGTACATGGTCAGCAGCCAAGTCCAAGATCAAAGGGATATAATCCTTACAGTATTTTCTTCAAAATGGCAAGGGAAGTAACTGACATGAATGTTTCGTCCTCGGTTTAGCGCCATAATTTGACAGCTGAACAACTTGGAAATCAATTCTGATTTACATTGATTGCACTTCGATGGACATGTCTCGATTTTGATGAATTATCCCGCTGAATATCGGGTCTCGATAAAACTGTAAGATACTGGTTTATAGTTTCAATTTATGTAGAATTAGTCGTGGCAACTTGTGCATGTCGCGAAAACCAGTGACTGGAAGTTGTTTCAAATTTATATACCTGTCCGATATTATATTTAGATAGTATATAGATAGTATATTTAGCACTGCACGTTAATTATAAAACGGAAACCTCTTTTGATAAGTGTGTTACGTTAAAAGCTATTTCCAAATAAGTCTAGTATACATTTACTCTTGTATGTGTAAAATCGTCCCTTTATCATTCGAACCCAAATTATCAATACTGCCAACTCGTTTCTTCAGTGTTATCATAGGGGTCTGTACCGCTGACTGGGAGTCTATATATACTATATAAATATTATATAGTAGATATAGACCCCTCGTTGAGCATTACAGACACATATGAGTTATAGACTGGCCCTACCTACTTAGGGCAGTGCACAGATCAAAGACCTCTGATAACATATATTATCATAGGTCTTTGGTCAGATTCAGAAATATTAGTCAGAGAGGGTGATGGTAGTTTCTTCCATGTTCCCGTTAGTCAACCTTATTTTATATAGTAGAACTAAAGTTGTTTTGTAGACCTTATTATTGTACATTGTATAGTAATTATATTTTCACACCTGTGTCGTGGTTATGTATTTGATGTCTGCTTAAGTCTGATTCTACTGTACAAGTTATGCTTGTGTTTGCTTGTTGTAGGAATTTACAGACAAATTCATACAGACATAATGGCACATCCTTTGTATGGTATGAAGAAGAAGAAGCTTCCCAAGTGTCCTAACCCATTGTTTGGACAGTGGTTGAGAGAATGGCGAGATGAGGCAGCAGAAAAAGGAGCTAAAAGTCAATACACGTATGGAAAGGTACAAATAAAGGATTTGCAAAACCAGTTATGCTTATAGTATGAAAGCATTGTAACTATACCCTCTGGACTTGTTTGTCACATCATGTATATTTATTTACTTAATTTTTAAGGTAAAGTTTTAAACCCTTACCCTGTTCTATGTTTATTCAAGATTTCAATACCTAGTAGG
The DNA here is from genome assembly GCA_963576725.1 of Azorinus chamasolen. Lineage (NCBI taxonomy): Eukaryota > Metazoa > Mollusca > Bivalvia > Cardiida > Solecurtidae > Azorinus > Azorinus chamasolen. The sequence goes on along the minus strand of OY755235.1, from coordinate 101,202,138 downwards.
CATCTGATCAGGGTGTGCTCGGTTTTTTAACCCTTTCCCAGTTCTATGTTTATTCCAAATTTCAACACCTCAATATTCATGGACGAAATAGTTATAATTGACAAATGGAAAATGGAACATTGTAACCATTGATGATTTCAGAAACTAAAGAAGCATATTTAACCCTTCGCTTGCTATTCGCGTCAATATACCTACCTGTAAATAGTGAAGACCCAGATAAGACAGCTCCTGCAGGAGCTGTCTCATCAGGGTCTGCACTATTTACAAGTTGATTGTGCAACCAGTGCACTCCGTAGCAGTGATTGCACAGCGAAATACTTCTACACAGAGAAGATATATGTAATTATACAACAGGGCTTGGGTAAAGAAGGAGAAATGTATTTTAAAATTCAGCAAGCGAAGGGTTAACCCTCACAACGCTGAATTTTCAAATGGACTATTTCAAATTTCAAACAGGCCAAGCTTACCGTGAATATTTAGGGTTACGTCTAAAGAAACGTGTAACATGACAAACAGTGCATACGCTGATGAGAGGGCTCCTCTAGGAGACCTCTCATCTGGGTCTACACTGTTTGCAATAGACACTAGTGACCTGTGTCCTGCACTGTGAGGGTTAACCAATTCTGTTAGTAAACAGAGTAGACCCAGATCAGATGGCTCCTACAGGAGCGGTCTGATCTGGGTCTACTCTGTTTGCAAATTTATGCGTGAAAAGGTGTTTATATGAGGGAAAGAGCTAATGGAATTTGATAGATCTGCTTCTTTAGTCTCTAAAATGGCTACAATGTTCCATCGTCCATATTTACTGTAATATACATGCAAACAGAGCAGACCCTAACCAGAGAGCTTCTACTGGATTCTGGGTATATACTGTTTGCAATGGTGTGAGCAGCCAGAATGAATAAAGGATTTAACCATTTCATCCGTAAATATGCCTTTCTACACCTTTGCAAACAAGAGTAGACCCAGATCAGACGGCTCCTGTAGGAGCCGTCTGATCAGGGTCTGCTCTGTTTGCTAATGGATTTGAATTGATCTGTTTCTTTAGTTTCTTAAATGGTTACAATGCTCCACCTTCGATATTTCATTATAACTATTGTGTCCATGTATAATTAGTAGGTATTGAAATTTGAATTAAACATAGAACAGGGAAAGGGTTAATTATGTTTTGTTTATAACTGTTGCAGGCACTGAAGTCTTTACTGAAGTTTCCATTAGAGCTGAGCAGTGGGAAGGACTGCAAGATACTGGAGAACTTTGGTATTTGATTGTAGCTCTGATCTTGTATTTGTATTTGATTGTAGCTCTGATCTTGTATTTGTATTTGATTGTAGCTCTGATCTTGTATTTGTATTTGATTGTAGCTCTGATCTTGTATTTGTATTCAGGGCCGTTCCCAGAAATTTTTTGCTGGGGGGGCCTAGTTGGGGTGGGCACGGGAGGGGTGTCCCGTCCCGGTAGTCGGAAATTTTGGGTATGCTGCTTTGAATGGTGCAATTTCCTGCTATCTGAATCACTCTATTAAGATATAATTTTATGTTATAATATAGAAAATCGGCTCCTTTTTACACCTGGATTTCAGTGTATAGACTTAAAGCATGATGAATGATCACCAATGTTTCAATGCAGGGACTTCATACAAATTATACTAACACCAAAAGTTGTGAACAAGGCTAAAGTTTTCTTTGCGATTGACAGACATGCATATGAACATGATTAAAGTTTTTTGCCATTGGCAGACAGACAGACACTTGATTATGCTTAAAGTTTTTTTGCCATGGACAGACTCTGCATTATTCATCTCAGAACTAGCATCTGCTTATGTCTTTATTCTAAATGTGAAAATAACCCTGATCAAAACTACAAACATCAAATGTTACAGTTTACCAAGTGGGTCATGATGGCCCTTAATTATTCGCTCACCTGGTTATAATTAACAGATTTATGTATACAATGAAAAAGACATTCCATTTTATCTTATTTTACAATAATATTTTGGCTGATTTTATAGCCCTTATTCGGGTATATTCCCAATAGCAAAAGGTGTGTTTTGCGCCCATTTTTTTTTTAGCAAAAATCCCAATCTCAAGTTACAAAACAAATCCATGAAAAAAACATTAAGAAACCTCGATTTATTCAGTACAATCGGCCTGGGGACGAAGATCATTTTTACTTTTTTATCATTCGAAATGTTCAGAGTTATTTTTTCACTACTAGTTACTGATCAATGTCAGTAAAACGCTTATTGGTCGAAGTGCATACTGCTTTTTGTAGCTATGCTATAGCGTCTTGAAACGTTATTCCCGTCGTCTTAATTTTGCGACAATGTTTCCTCGCTTAATTAATATACATGCCACATGCGGTATTTGTGGAAATGCAGCAATTTGCATTTTGACACGACTGGTTCCTGAACAATTTATTTGCTAAACTCCAGTATAGCAAAAACTGGAACCAACTCGTGATTACGTAATTCGGGTGTTCTCCGCTGGGTGTTCCCCTGATTGGTCCATACTAAAATAGGCCAAGCGTGGATCACAGCATGACAGGTGGCCTGTCTGTGTAGATAACTAAAAGATAATCTCCCCGAGGTAGGAAAATATCAGTCACTAAAAATTGCCTTGGTAAAATTCAAAACGGTAGATCTAGCTGAAAACTAAAAAGGGGCCCATTAACAAAAATGGTATCTTGGCAGCCAGCTGGGGGGGCCCGGGCCCCCGAGCCCCCCACCTGGGTCCGGGCCTGGTATTTGATTGTAGCTCTGATCTTGTATTTGTATTTGATTGTAGCTCTGATCTTGTATTTGTATTTGATTTAGCTCTGATCTCGCTTGTTACAAGAAAGGAAATCTCTGCATACAAAAGCAGTTCCTTACTTTGAGCTGTTCAACCCTTTACTCCATGAATATTCATGTAAGGAATAATGATACATTGAATATTAATTAGATTACTTTTTATAATGGCACATGGACAAAGGAATTATTGGCCATGACATAAGTTACTGTAGAATCATATCTTTATTATTTCATAAACAAACAGAGCAAACGCTGATTAGACAGATTCTACAGGAGCCATCTGATCTGGGTTTACTCTGTTTGCACAGGCTTAGAAATGCGTAAATATGGAGTAACGGGTTAATTATACATTTGATTACATTTGCACAGAATTACAATGTATAACATAAAAAGCAATAGCTCCTTGCAAACGTACATGAGTGTAGCATACTTTCCATGTTACTGTATTGTTTCTTTGAATTCATGTCTTAACCCTTAGCCTGCCACATATTCTTTATCACTCTGCCCTCTTTGAATATTAATTATGCAAATCTTTACAAAAATATACTAGATATGTTGAAATGGTTTTCCTAGGCCAAAGCATAGCACATGCAGGCATGGATTTTCCATAGCAAACAGTGCAGACCCAGATGAGAGAGCTCCTATAGGAGCTCTCTCATCTGGGTCTACCCTGTTTGCAAATGCAACTATAGTTGTGACTGACAGGCTATGGGTTAAGTGTTTTTAAAATGTCTTTACATTTTACCAGATAGAAAGGTGGTATGGTAGTGTTGTTCTGATTATCGATTATAATCGATGATTGATCAAAAAAGTAATTTTCGATTTAGACTACTTTGGTCTTTGGATAGTAATTTTGTCATTTATATCAATTATTGACCATATAATTTTTACTGCAGCATCAGTAATCTTCGTTAACCCTTTCCCTGTTCTATGTCTGTTCCAACTTTCAATACCTACTGAATATTCATGGACAAAATTGTTAAAATGAAATATGGAAGGTCAGGTGGAACATTTTATCCGTTTTAGAACATAAAGAAACATATCTATCAAATTCATTTAGCAAACAGAGCATACCCTGATCAGACCGCTCCTATAGGAGCCGTCTGATCTGGGTCTACTCTGTTTGCAGATGCATGTAAAAGAAAGGGTTAATGGTGTAATGTCCTTTACTTGTATTATCATGATAATGTCACTAAGCCTGTACGAAACCGTGTGTTGTGACCATTCATTAGAGTAAATTCTTCGAGACAATTCTAATGAATGGTCACAGCATACTGTGTGGTTGACACAAAGTTTAAGCATCTTGAATATATTCCATATCTTGAGCTCTGTTAAAAATAATTGGTTATTGTTGAACCAAACCAATAATTGACAGTAAATACCAACACTAGTACATTTTGTATATAAATTGGATTATACAGCTTTTGCCAAAGCTGAAAAATCTTGCCTTCAAATTATAAAAATTCCGCTTTTAAATATTCATGGTGTCATGAATAGTCATGAGGTAAAGGGTAAACCCTTTACCCCATGAATATTCATGTAAGAAATAATGACATCCTGAATATTAATTAGATTTATTGTTATAATAGCACATGAACATAGGAAATTTTGGCCATGGTAGAAACTGTAGAATCATATCTATATTATATCATCAGCAAATAGAACAGACCCTGTTCAGATGGCTCCTAAAAGAGCTGTCTGATCTGGGTCTATTCTGTTTGCAAAGGTGAAGAAAGGTGTATTTATGGAGTAAAGGGTTAAGTATTGGTCCTTCAGTCGTATATCTCTCTTCCAGGAGACAAGATCTGTAAAATGCTGGATGACCGGCTGAATGACCATGTTGCCATGTATGGAAGTGCTGTCCCTGTTACAGTGGACAGTCCAACGGAGACTATAGGAGGACAGAGGTCACATAGGGTGGAGAAAAGTAGGTCAGCTCAACCCACACCCTCAGGCTGTTTTTAGACTCAACCTTTTTGAATAAATCTAATGAAAAGGAGCATTTACTAGAGAAATGGGAAATTTTGGAATTGTGTAGTTCTGAAACCATTGTGGTAAATAGAGCATTTGCTCTGTAGGAACAAATGCTCTGTATATCACAATGGTTTCAAAAAGTGACGTTTACAGGGAGTCTATGAGGGAATGGTTAATGCTATAGATCAGGATTTAACTAAACTACATGTGCATTTTAAGTCCGTGAAAAATAAGATAAGAAGAACTTTAATGATTAGCAGAATATTTATACAGTAAAACCCCTCTAATGCGACCACTTAATGAATAAACATGGGGGTCTTTATAAGCAGGTGGTTGCCTAATACAGGGCAAAAGTAATGCAGAAAGCAGCTTTCTGCATTACTTTTGTCCTGCATTAAGCAACCAGCTGCCTCTAGCAGCCAGAATTATACCTATTTTAGGTGGTCTCATTAGCAGGGTTTTACTGTAATTACAGTTACAATTTACTGTAATTACATATGAACAAAGGCAGTTTCGGCCACAGCAGATACTAGGATTTCATTTGTATTATTGCATAAACAAACACAGCAGACACTGATCAAGCATCTCTTACAAGAGCTGTCTGATTTGAGTCTACTCTGTATGCAAAATGTCAAAAGGATCAGATAAAGTGCTATCCTCCTACATTCTACAGATAAAGGTGAGTACTCAAATACTAAAATCATCATTTCTCCACCAAACCCTATGTCATTTTTCCACCAAACCCTACATTGTGACCGCTCTTTAGAATCGTCTTGAAGAGAGTGGTCACAAAGTAGGGTTTGGTGGAGAAATGAAGTAAATCGTTAATTTTTTTTAAATTTCCCATCTTATTTCAACTGGATCCAGATAATAACACTGCATCTCATCTGGATCAAAACTTTTTGACACTACATGTAGTTACGAAAGAATTGAGAGAAAGTCTGCTTCAAATTCTGAATTACAAGACTTTTTCTATTTATAAACATTTGCCCTGCAGGCTAATTGTTAACCCTTTCCCTGTTCTATGTTTATTGCAAATTTCAATACCTCCTGAATACTCATTTAGACATTTTAGAAGGCAAATAAACTGATTTATCATATTCTATTAGCAAACAGAGCAGACCTTGATCAGACGGCTCCTCTAGGAGCCGTCTGATCTGGGTCTACTCTGTTTGCAAATGTGTGAAAACACGTTTATATGAGGGAAAGGGTTAAGCTTCCTTCAAATTTCAAATAGAATTGACTTTCATTCAGACCTGTTGACTGTTCCAGATGTTGATAAGAGAGATGATAAGCAATCACAAGGTAGAGATGTAGCCCGCACCAGAATTCCAACACACGACCTTTCAGACAGTGATGATGACCAACAACTAAGAGCAGGCACGGTCCTTGCTCAGCGCAGAATTCCTACGCACAACCTGTCGGACAGTGATGATGACCAAGGACTGGAAGCAGGCATAGTCCTCGCTCAGCACAGAGTTCCAACCCATGAGTTTTCTGACAGCGACAGGGAACAAGAATTGCAACAGCCAGCAAGAGTAACTTAACTCTCTCTTCTGTGAATATTCATTTAACCCTTTCCTCCATAAGCTATTTTTAGACCCAACCTCTTTGAATGAATCTACCCAAAAGGAGCATTTACTGGACAAAAGTAAAATTTTAGAATTTTGTAGTTTGAAACCATTGTGATAAATAGAGCATTTGCTCCTATAGGAGCAAATGCTCTATTTATCACAATGGTTTCAAGAAGTGGTTATTACAGAGGCGTAGAAAGGCGTATTTTTAGACCCTACCTCTTTGAATGAATCTACTCAAAGGAGCATTTACTAGAGAAAAGTAAAATTTTAGAATTTTGCAGTTTGAAACCATTGTAATAAATAGAGCATATGCTCTTATAGGAGCAAATGCTCTATTTATCACAATGGTTTCAAGAAGTGGTTATTACAGAGGCGTAGAAAGGCGTATTTATGGAGGAAAGGGTTAATAAATAATTATGTCATGACTATTAATAAGATGCATTTTTACAGTGGCATATGAACAAAGAAGGTATTGCCTATGGAATCCGATTTAATTTCATAAGTAAACAGAGCAGACCCTGATCAGACAGTTTCTGCAGTTGCCATCTTATCTGGATCTACTCTGTTTGCAAAGGCGTAAAAAGGCATATTTATTGGAGTAAAGGGTTAACCCTTCATCGGATGAATATTCATGTAAGACATTATGACATTAATATGCATATTTGTATAAGAATATTTATAATTGCTTTAGAACACAAGTTTTGGGCCATGGCAGAAATTTTAGAATCGGATCTATATTAATTCTTTAATCCTCTTTTAAACTGTACATTCACTGTAGTCTTGCTAAAAAATAACATGACTTTTATCTTTATTTCAGCTCTCTTCTATTTTACTTTTATCTTTTACTAATCTGCACAGATGCGCAGCTGCGCATAATAATCGTGAGGGTGCTGCAGTATAAACAGATAGATAGAATTCTATCAGCAAACAGAGAAGACCCTAAATGAGCTGTCTGATCTGGGCCTACTCTGTTTACAAAGATGTGAAAAAGTGTTTGTATAAGGGAAAAGGTTAATATATCATTAATAAAATTTCAGCCAATCAATATTTATAAAGTCATCATTTTTGCACACTTTGATAAAAATTACATACATATCTTCATTATAGGATTTTTAACTGTCTCGCAGTTATTCCTCTTTTTTATTTTCACAGAAGCGACAGCGATCTGGCAGGAAAAGTGGGGAAAGAAAATATGTACCCGCATACAGATCAGGCCCATTTGCAATCTTGTTGACTCTGTACAGAAATATGCAGGTAACTGATGACAAATTAATTTTCTTTCATACTGATCTCATTTTTAGCTTGTCTGAATTTTCAAAGAAAAAAATACGAGCTATTGTTGTAACTCCAGCATCCACTTTGTCGTTTGTCTTTGTCGTCTTGATCCAGAAATTTTAACCTTGGCTGTTACCTTTTTACTAATCATCCAAATTTTATGAAACTTCACATACTTGTTCACCATCACAAGGGCTATAATCTGACCAAGGGGCCATAACTCTGTAAGGCTTTATTTTTACAAAATCATGCCCCTTTATAGACATAGGAAATAGAAGCTTAAAATATTGTGACATACAAGCGTTAGCACCTGCATGTGGTGCTCCTCTTATCATTGTGTGGGAATAAAATAATTTTAAGCTTTTATTGTCAGATTGTGACAAACTTAAAACATTCAGCACTTATTATTATTAACCCGTTACTCCATAAATATGCCTTTTAACACTGTTGCAAACAGAATAGACCCAGATCAGATGGCTTCTGTATGAGCCGTCTAATCAGGGCCTGCTCTTTTGCTTAACCCTTTCCCTCATACAAACATGTTTTCACGCATTTGCAAACAGAGTAGACCCAGATCAGACGGCTCCTAGAGGAGCCGTCTGATCAGGGTCTTCTCTGTTTGCTAATAAAATTTGATAGAACTGTTTCTTTACTTTCTAGAATGTCTATAATGTTCCACCTTCCATATTTCTTTGTAACTTTTTACAGTAGGTATTGAAATTTTGCCTAAATACAGAACAGGGAAAGAAGGGTTAACGGAATTATATACGCCTGATTCTTCAGTTTCTGCCATGGCCAAAGTTTCCTTTGTATACATATAGATTTATAAATAATTATTGTATATAATGTTCATGATGTCGTTGTGTATTGTGTTTCAGTCCGAGGACTCTAGGGGCTTTATGACAAAGGCAGAGATTGTGAGAGATGCTCAGAAATTGGCGGACAAATCCTTTACATTTGTAAGTCTTTGACAGATTTAGCTGTATCCTTCCCTTTTACTCTTTGCATCATTTATACACATTTTACACTTTTTCAAACTATCTGATCTGGTCTAGTCTGTTTACAAATGTGTGAAAACACATTTATATAAATATGAGGGAAAGGATTAAGGATCTGCTGTTGCTGAATTTAAATTTGAATTTTTATGCCCCCGTTGACGATAGTCAGGGGGCATTATGTTTTGCACATGTCCGTCCGTCCGTCCGTCTGTCCGTGTGTCACGCTTTTAGGTGCAGTTGGATGTCACAGTTTTTCATGTGTTATAAGTCTGACAGTAATTTCTACACTTATACACATGAAACTTCACATACACATCAATTACAATCTGTGCTATCATTTGACACCCCACCCATGCTGCCGGCAAGCCCAAGGTCGAGGTCAAATGACTTGGAAATTTTACGTGCAGTTGGTTGTCACATTTACGTGCAGTGTTTTGTCAGTTTTTTCATTGTCTTATATCTCACTAACCGCTATAGCTATTGGCATGGAATTGCATATACACTATCCATACTTTCATTACGTACCCGGCCCATGCTGCCCGCAAGCCCAAGGTCAAGGTCAAATGACTTAGGAATTTTACGTACAGCTAGGCAAGCACCCACACGGGGGCATCACTGTGTCTTACAGACACAATTTTCTAGTTAATTCTCTAATAGTAATAAGTAACTTTCTGAAATTATATTTTAACAGATTGTTTTTGTACATGTATTTCCTTGTTGGAATTTAATGTTAGAAATAATGACATCATGAATATTTATTAACTGATGTTTATATTGGCATATCTACAAATGAATTTTCAGTAATGATAGAAATGGTAGAGTCAGATCTATTATAATTAGATAAGATAAGCAAATAGAGCAGGCCCTGATCAGATGGCTCCTACAAGAATGGTCTGATCTTGGTTTACTTTGTTTTCAAAGACATGTAAAAGCGTTTGTATGAAGGAAAGGTTTAACTCAGCTAATTGGCTTGTTTGTAGCCGGACCCTAATTGTAGATACACTGCCTGGTCCTCCATGGGCACACTGATAAAGAAAGGTCTGGTAATTAAAGAGAGCAGTCCAGCAAAGTAAGTGACCTGTAAAACATTGGGTTGTGACCCCTTGTATTATTGTTATCGGTTGACCGGTTGTGACCCCTTGTATTATTGTTATCACTGCTGAAATATATATCAAGTAAGCAGAGCTTTCAGGGACATAATATGCAGTAGAACCTATCCTAAGCGTTCATTCATTTGTTGAAAATAAGAGTCTTAAAAAGCAAGTGGTTGCTTAATGCAGGGCAAATGAATTACAGAAAGCTCCTAGGAGCTTTCTGCATTACTTTTTACCATCATTAAGCTACCACCTGCCTTACAGACCCATAATTAGACCTCTTTTTGATGGCTGCTTAAGACAGGTGCTACAGTATTGCTGATGATTCGAGGTTATAAGAGGATAAATGTAACAACTTGATAACTAAATAATTGCTAAGCTTTAAAATAAAAAATGAATGTACATGCAAAAACTACAGCATACTCTGTATTGTAATTTTGAAATAATATGAACTACGGCACTGCCTCAATAGCGAATCGAACATCAAACATATAAAAAGTATGTAATACATGAAATGTATCTGTATCAAGTTTCTCTGTAAACACTCCTTTAGATGAATTCATTCCATCTGCTGAAAAAGGCAATTAACAAACATTACTGTATGAAACACTGATCAAATGATGTACATTTTTAAGTTGAATGTGGACGAGAAAATGATCAGAGGTCCAAATAAGAAGCATAAATTGAAACATTTTCAAGAATATCTCCTTTATTTCTCCACCAAACCCTATACTGTGACCACTTTTTAGAATCGTCTCATCGAGACGATTCTAAGCAGTGGTCACAGTATAGGGTTTGGTGAAGAAATGACAATTTTAGTATTTGAGTACGCTGTTTTATCTGTAGGCCTTAATGACTATTCAAAAATGAGGAGATTAGTTAGAACTTTGTAGTGATTGAATCATTGTTGATAAATGCAGACAAAAGAAATTTGATTTTCCATCCTCTGTCAGTGATTTTATGATCACATACTTGCTACATGACATGCTTATTATTTTCTAACATTAACCGTTAAACACTCTTCATGATTGAATGTTTACCTTTTGATACTGTTGACACATTTTCAGTGAATAAAAGTCAACAAGCAGTTGTTGAATTAAACAGTTTCATATATTAGCGATTAATATATAAAAAAGAATTGACATATTGACTGTACCATTTTTTTTTTACAAGTTTTCAAGTCTGATGTTTCAAGAGGATTTCAGAAACCATTAAATTTGTTGATGCCTGTATGTTAACTCTTTTCTCAATGAATAATGACATCATGAATATATATAAACTGATTTTTATAATAATATGTCAGCTTTAGTTTGATTTTAAAAAAGGCAAAGAATTATACCACTGACTCTAGTCTTTTTAACCCTTTACTCCATAAATATGCCTTTCCATACCTTTGTAAACAAAGTAGACCCATATCAGATGGCTCCTGTAGGAGTCGTCTTATCAGGTGACAGGGTCTGCTCTCTTTGCTTATGACATAATATAGATATGATTCTACAGTTTTTCCATAGCCAAATTACCTGTGTTCATGTGCAATTATAAAAATTCTATTAATTAATATTCATGATACCATTATTTCTTACATAAATATTCATGGAGTAAGGGTTAAAGGAGAATTGGGTAGAAGCTTTGACCTTTTTCTGATGACACAGGTACAGCTTGACAGATGCTGGATGTGAGCTGGCAGACAGACTAGAGACTGTGGAGGAGGAAAATAAGGGTAATGATAATTTCTGTACAGCTGACAGACCCGCAGTGGTCCCACCCACCAACCCCCACCCAGCAGCTCCTAGAGAGCATCAAGAGCCGTCACTGCCCGACTTTCCAGGTCTTGGTAGTGCTGAGCCTGTGTTAGACCACATGGAGGATATAAGAAGTGTATCGAGGTAAATAAAACAGAAAAAATGATATACAGTAAAACCCCGCTAATGCGACCACCAAAAAGGGGCATAATTCTGGGTGGCAGAGGCAGGTGGTAGCTTAATGCAGGACGAAAGTTATGCAGAAAGCTCCTGTAGGAGCTTTCTGCATAACTTTCGTCCTGTATTAAGCAACCACCTGCTTCAAACGACGCCAGTGGTTGTTTATTAAGTGGTCGCATTAGCGGGGTTTCACTGTATTTATGTCTTTTCATATTTTACCTAATGAATATTCATGTAATAATTAATCACATAAGGAACTTTTATTCACTTAAGTTTTATAATGTATGTAAAAGACAGGATGTTTTGGCCATGGCAGAAACTGTAGGATTACATCTATATATTTTCATAAGTAAGCAGAAAAGACCTTGATCAGACTGCTCCTACGTGAGCGTTTGATCTGGGTCTGCTTTGTTTTTGCAAAGGCTTGAAAAAATGTCTCAATCAAGTAAAGGGTTAAGTCCTTGGAAATATAACACCAATACAGTAAAACCCCTCTAAACCGGATGTTAAAATTGGCATAAATGTCGGTCTTGGAAACAGGTGGCAGCTTAATGCAGGATGAAAGTCATGCAGAAAGCTCCTCTAGGAGCTTTCTGCATGACTTTCACCCTGCATTAAGCAGCCACCTGCTTAAAAGTATCTAAAGAATTCCGGTTTAGAGAGGTTTTACTGTATAGCCCTTTATCATAAAGGGTTGGCAAAAAATTTGGCATAAAGTTTATGCCAGATATGTGCCTTTTGACACATTTGCAAACATAGTAGATCTAAATCAGATGTCTCCTGTAAGAGCTATCTGATCAAGGTCTGCTCTGTTTGCTTATGACGTGCTATAGATCTGATTCTACAATTTTTGTCGAAGCAAAAAATTACCATGAAACTTTTGAATTATAAAAGTTAAGCTATTATTTATTCATGGTGTCATTATTTCTTACATTAATACTGTCAGAACAGAGAAAGGGTTTATTATTCCCCCTTCCCTTGATGAAGTTTTCACCCTAAAGGCTAATCATCCTCGCTGTTGCTTTATTTTGACAAAAACACCTGAGGTTCAACCCTTTCCCTGTTTGGTAATCGGTAAAGAAATAATGACATCATGAATATTTATTAGCTGATTTTTTATATTGTCATAATATGCACACATGCATTTTTGACATTGGTAGAAACTGAAGAATCAGATCTATATTATTTCATAAGCAAACAGACCAGATCCTGATCAGATGGCTGATCTGAGTCTACTGTGTTTGCAAATGCGTGAAAATGTGTTTATGTGAAGGGAAGGGTTAAGATAATTTTGGTGCATACCTTGAGCTGATGATTCATTCCAGTGTGGCAGCTTATCATTATCTTCATATGTCGGAGTAAATGTTTCTTGCAATTCTTAACCCATTATTCCATAAATACACCTTTCTAGACCTTTGCAAACAGGGTACACACAGATCAGACAGCTCCTGCAACAGCCGTCTGATCAGGTTCTGCTCGGTTTGCTTATAATAGAGATATGATTCTACAGTATTTGCCATATACAAAAATGTCTGTGTCCATGTAGTATTATAACAATAATTAATCTAATTAATATTGATAATGTCTTTGTTTCTTACAGATATTCATGGAGTAAAAGGTTAACACATTATCCCCTAGTGACGCATTTTTGCACATCTATAAAAATCACTTTATGAAACCATTGTGATAAATAGAGCATTTGCTCCTATAGGAGCAAATGCTCTATTTATCACAATGGTTTCAACCTACGAAATTCTAAATTTTTCCTTTCCTTAGATACATTCAAAGAGGTTGGGTCTAAAAATAGCCTAGGAGATAATGATTTAACCGTATTTTATCCTATTGGATATTGTAGGTTACAGTACTGGTACATAGACGATGCTGGATCAACTACACTACAGAAGGACAAAGCTGTAGTAACTGTTAATGGTAAGAGGGTTATGTTTAGTGAGAAATAACTGGTCATCACAGACTTAACCAAAATCTGTTGTTCTGACGGATAAAACTAACCAAAAACGATCTGGTTCCAAGATTTTAAGACTATGTGTCCAAAACCTGTCCAATCATTCTGAACAAAAAAATACCAGCATTATGGTTACTGACTTAGAATGAAGAAATTCTATATGGCAAGATTGTTGCAGTAGGCACAGCTTCTCAACCCATTCCCTTATAGACTATTTTTACATCCAACCTCTTTGAATAAATCTACCGATAAGCATTAACTAGAGAAAAGGATTTTTTTAGAATTTTGGGATTTGAAACCATTGTGATAAATAGAGCATTTGCTCCTATAGGAGCAAATGCTCTATTTATCACAATGGTTTCAACAGGTGACTTTTACAGAAACATAGAAAGGCGTATTTATGGAAGAAAGGGTTGACTCTTTACTCCATTAATATTAATGTAAGAAGTAATAACATCATGAATATTAATTAGCTGCATTTTTGTTATGGCATATGAATACACTAATATTCAGCTATGGCACAAAATGCATAATCAGGTCTATATGATTTCATAGTTAAAGCAAACAGAGCAGACCCTGATCCGATGGCTCCACAGGAGCCATCTGATCTGGATGTGCTCAGCTTGCAAGTGTGTTATACGGCATATTTATGGAGTAAAGGGTTAATTAGATGATATACAGTTGTCAAATGTTTGTATAAATATTGATTGGAAGGTAACATTTTGAATCTATTCATATCAGTAATTAAGTAATTAATTCCCTTGACTATAGATGACTCATATTTCGTGTAAATGTAATCTGTGTAAGCTGTTTAGCTCATATAAATGCTTTTTACACTTTTGCAAACAGAGTAGACCCTATAGGAGCCATTTGATCAGGGTCTACTCTGTTCGCTTGTGAAATGATATAGATATGATTTTACAGTTTTTCTTGGCCAAAAATTCTGTGTTTATAATGACATTATAAAATTCAGGTTATTAATATTCATGGAAATAATTTTTTCTTACATTAATATTTATATTGTAAGGAATTAAATCAGCTCTTGTTTTGTGACAAATGTGAAAGGTGGGGCATCAGTATTCTGTAAACACACTTCTAGTAACCTTTTATTTATGCATGAAATATTGATATCTAGAAATATTTATTTGCTGATTTTTTATAATGGTATATGAACACAGGATGTTTTCACCTTGGTAGAAAATTTAGAATCAGATCTATATAATTCCTTATGTAAACAAGGTAGACCCATATCAGATTGCGTAGACCCATATCAGATTGCTCCTACACAATCCTTCTGCTCAGGATGTACTATTTTTAAAAGGTGTTTCTGTCAGATAAAAGGTTCATCTGATCTTACTATCACAAATTGAGATAATCTTTTCAACACAGAATTTTCAAATGGACTGTTCCAAAATTTAAACAGGTAAAGCTCATGATTTTTTTTTAAAGAACAGAGTAACATGACAAACAGTGCAGACACTGATGAGAGGGCTCCAAGAGGAGTCTGAGTCTACACTGTTTGCAAAGGACATTAATGATTTGTTTCTCACATTGAAAGGGTTAAGAATGTTTTGTTGTTGTTTTTTCAGATGAGTTGGGTGTTGGTTTTCTGATCAAGTGTAACTACAGAGAGTTACTGAAGTCTGGATACAGGTACAAACTGGACACCTCAAGGTACTACTTTAATGATTGTTTGCAAATGTCAGTCGAGTTTCAAAATGCAGGTAAAGGGGTTAATGTGAGCAGTGCCTCTGCGTTTTTCAGGTATATACATTACATTTTGGAACTAAGGCTCAGTGTTTAGCCCTTTTTCTCGTGTATATTCAT
Source organism: Azorinus chamasolen (assembly GCA_963576725.1). Taxonomy (NCBI): domain Eukaryota; kingdom Metazoa; phylum Mollusca; class Bivalvia; order Cardiida; family Solecurtidae; genus Azorinus; species Azorinus chamasolen. Next base: position 101,186,717 of record OY755235.1, on the reverse strand, counting down.
ATAAAACATGATGATGGTATGAATATTAATTAGTTATAAAGGTAAAGGTGAGGTTTATAGTCTGGATCTATATACATATTCTCCCGACTTTACATTTTACCCCCTGATCACTGGGTTATAAGTCGGCCATTAACATTCTGCGCCCAAGGCAGCCATGGCACATTGGCTTATTTCCCTCACAGGTACCCATTTATACACCTGGGTGGAGAGGAGCAAACGTGGGATGCATTTTTCGCTCAGAAAAATTCTGATTGTCCGATGGCAGGATTCGAACCGGGGACCCTCCGATCCCAAGTCTAACGTCCTACCACTGGACTACCACTCCCACTTGATTGATTATTGTCATGTCATTATGAATAGAGATGTAGAATCGGATGCATTATTTCAGACCCTGATCAGATGAATCCTACAGAGGCCATCAGTTTTGGGCAAAGGCATAAAAGGTGTCCTTAACGTTTAACTCTTTCCCACATAGATCATTCCTTATGTGGAGGTATTAATCACATTCAGTGATAATTCTAGATTTGCCAATTATTAGAATGGCCACTGAGCAAGGGAATTTTTTGCTGTCAGAAAAAATTGAATCACATCTTTAATATTCTGTAGGTAAACAGAGAAGACCCTGATCAGACAGCCCCTACAGGAGCAGCCTTCACGGGTCTACTTTGTTGGGAAAGGCATCAAAAGGTGTCTGTTTGAAGTAAAGGGGCAGTGTTTTTGATATTACAAAAGTTCTGTATTTTGATTTGTGTCTGTTCTTTGTTTTCAGACCAGTAGGTGATGATTTTGTGTACGCCTTTCTCAGCAATCAAGATACAGAAGAGTTTGCTACACCACCCCCTATCACAGGTGATTAACCCTTTCCCTATTCTATTTTTATTAGCTCACCAGAGCACAAAGTGCTCAGGGTGAGCTTTTGTGATCGCCTGATGTCTGTCATCTGTCGGTGTTTGTTGTGCGTCGTGAACAATTTGAACCTTTAAAAGTCTTCTCCTCTGAATCTACAGGGTTCTCAGCTTTCATCTTTGGCACATAGCATCACCTATAGGTCCTCTACAAAAGTTATATAAATTATGTCCCTGGAGTCAAAATTGGCCCCGCCACGGTCCCAGGGGTGGCCAGTTTTCTCTAGCTGACTGTTGTTTTCTGTACAAGTAGCAGAGTGCTGGGTTCACTTAGGTTAGGCATGGGGAAAACTTTAAAAATCTTCTTGTCAAAAACTACATGTCACAGAGCTTACTGTAGATATTTGGTGTATAGATTTACTTAGTATACCTTATTGAAATTGCCCGATTGGTTAATATCATAGTTCTGAGGTTAAAATTGGCCCTGCTCTGTTGGTTATACTTTAAAATAGACTTTTACACTATAAAGGTTCCCCTGAGCTAGAAGGACCCCAGATACTCAGTCTGTCTTACGCAATCACTGGATAGGTCAAGTTCCTGGTCAAAACTCTATAAAGGTGTCTGCTTCAGAATTAGTGTCTGTTTGTTCACACTGTTTTAACCCATTCCCTCATAGGCTATTTTCAGATCCTACCTCTTGGAAATTTTCAGAATCTATGTGTAGATTTGAAACCATTGTGATAAATAGAGCATTTACTCCTATGGAGCAAATGCTCTATTTATCACAATGGTTTCATAAAGTGACTATTATACCTCTTTGAATAAATCTACTGATAAGGAGCATTAATTAGAGAAAAGGAAAATTTCAGAATTGTGTAGATTTGAAACCATTGTGATAAATAGAGCATTTACTCCTATGGAGCAAATGCTCTATTTATCACAAAGGCCTTTTTCAGATCCTACCTCTTTGAATAAATCTACTGATAAGGAGCATTAATTATAGAAAAGGAAAATTTCAGAATTGTGTAGATTTCAAACCATTGTGATAAATAGAACATTTACTCCTATGGAGCAAATGCTCTATTTATCACAATGGTTAGCAATTGCTCTAATTATCACAAAGGCTTTTTTCAGATCCTACCTCTTTGAATAAATCTACTGATAAGGAGCATTAATTAGAGAAAAGGAAAATTTCAGAATTGTGTAGATTTCAAACCATTGTGATAAATAGAGCATTTGCTCCATAGGAGTAAATTAACTCATATACAAACCACATATAAAGTTACATACCGGTATGCGTCAGATCAGAATCCAAACTGTGTGCTAATTTCGGTCAAGTCATGCTAAGCAGTGATAGGGTTGTCATCTGTTAGAAATGTTGTCTGCTTATTCAAAGCGGTAAATCTGGGTCTACTCTGTTTGCAAATGCGTGAAAACATGTTTATATGAGGGAAAGGGTTAATTAGAGAAAAGGAAAATTTTAGAATTGTGTAGATTTGAAACCATTGTGATAAATAGTGCATTTATTCCTATGGAGCAAATGCTCTATTTATCACAAAGGCTTTTTTCAGATCCTACCTCTTTGAATCAATCTACTGATAAGGAGCATTAATTAGAGACAAGGAAAATTTCAGAATTGTGTAGATTTGAAACCATTGTGATAAATAGAGCATTTACTCCTATGGAGCAAATGCTCTATTTATCACAATGGTTTCATAAAGTGACTATTACAGAGGCGTAGAACAAAGGCTTTTTAGCTCACCAGAGCACAAAGTGCTCAGGGTGAGCTTTTGTGATTGCCTGATGTCTGTCGTAGTGCGTCGTCCCGCGTCAACAATTTGAACCTTTAAAAATCTTCTCCTCTGAATCTACAGGGTTCTCAGCTTTCATCTTTGGCACATAGCATCATCTGTAGGTCCTCTACAAAAGTTATATAAATTATGCCCCTGGAGTCAAAATTGGCCCCACCCTGGGGGTGTCAAGTTTTCAATAGAAACATACAGTGAAAACTTTGAAAATCTTCTCCTCTGAAACTGGAAGGTTCTCAACTTTCATATTTGGCACATAGCATCATATTCACATTCTCTACAAAAGTTATATAAATTATACCCCTGGGGTCAAAATTGGCCCCGTCCCAGGGGTGGTCAGTTTTTTTAAGCAGACTGTTGTTTAAGTTTTCTTTAGCACTAGCAGAGTGTTGAGTTCACTTAGTAGTTATAGGCATAGGGAAAGCTTTAAAAATCTACTTGTCAAAAACTACAAGACCCAGAGCTTAGATATTTGGTGTATATATTTACTTAGTATATCTTTATAAATTTTGTAAATATCATAGTTCTGAGGTTAAATTTGGCCCTTCCCTGCCCTGTGGGTTATACTTTATAATAGACTTCTACAGTCTAAGGGTTTCCCCCTCTATCTTGGACTGCAGATAGCCTGGGTTAGTCTTATGCAAGAGGTCAAGTTCCTGTTCACTGTTATGTTGTCTGCTTCAGAATTACTGTCTGTTCACACTGTTTTAACCCATTCCCTCATAGGCTTTTTTTTAGATCTTACCTCTTTCAATAAATCTACCTAAAATGAGCATTAATTAGAGAAAAGGAAAATTTCAGAATTGTTTAAATTTCAAACCATTGTGATAAATAGAGCATTTGCTCCTATGGGGCAAATGCTCTATTTATCACAATGGTTTCATAAATTGACTATTACAGAGGCATACAAAGGTACATTTATGGAATAAAGGGTTAGTGCATATCAATCTTACAATTATCTCTCTTGTACAAACCACATATGAAGTTCACATAATTATGCACCAGATCAGAATCCAAACTGTGTGCAAATTAGAAATCACCTCTTAAACTGGAATTTCTCAGCTTTCATATTGGCACATAGCATCATCTTGAGGTCCTCTACAAAAAATATATGAATTATGCCCATGGGTTCAAATGAAGCCCTGCCCCAGGGGTGGTAAGTTTTCTATAGTGAAACTTTGAAAATCTTCTCCTCTGAGTGTCTGGTGAGCGATATCAGGGCCATCATGGCCCTCTTGTTCCAAATTTCAATACCTGAAGATTCATGGACAAAATACAGTAAAGATTGTTTATAACGTATCACAAGGGACCGTGGTAAATAAAACGTTATAACAGAGAAACGTTATAAATATTTTATCTTTCATTCTGACCAACAAGTCACCTGTGTCCACTGAACCTTTCACCCACCCGTAACTTCTTTTGAATCGATATTTATTTCTATTTCTTACCGGATTGAGATAAAGTTTAAATCACTTGTCGTTGTTTTTAGGATCTCTGTGTCTGCATTTCCCATAATTGCATGTTAAAGTAAAGATTTCCCTTTTGTAATCATCTTCTTTTCGAATTGCAAATGGCGGACGAATGATGTCGAGTAGAACTTCCGATTTTTTCCGAGGGTTAATACAGCTATACAGTGGATCGAGATCAGGTTCCAAACAGTCATAGTTTTAACAGGATACAGATTAAGAAAAACACTAAAGTAACTACAAATCAGACTTGAGTTTTGACAGATCAGATTCAACGGTGCAGTAATAATTAAACTCAGACCGAATCTCAACAGAAAGTGAATGGTTTAAATTCAAGCAGCAATTCCCATCTATTCTTTATTTTAATTGATCCTGTACAAACGTATTTACTTAATGTTAAACGAAATATGCCTTACAGTTAGGTGTCAAGTAATGATTCTAAGTTTGCTTATTCGCTAAAATGTTTGCAAACATGCCTTTTGAGCGATTTTCACGGTTAATTGATTCCCACACATGACCGTTGTCTTCGCTAAACTATGGGAAAACGTTATAATTACAGTTATTAGTGGTTTGGGACAAACTCTCTCAAACGTTCAAAACAGGAAATACGTTCAAAACAAGAACATTGTATCTGATCTTTTGCAATATAGATAAAGAAGGCATTTGGCCAGGACTCGCCGATCTAAACGTTTTATCAAAGGAAATGTACGTATTCACCAGAACGTTCTATCAAATCTTTACTGTAGTTACAATGCAATATTAAAGGTGGATTTTAGCAGCAATTTTAGATGGTATAGGAACAGATTGATCAAATTCCATTAGCAAACAGAGCAGACCCTGATCTGACGGCTCCTATAGGAGCTGTCTGATCTGGGTCTACTCAGTTTGCAAATGTGTGAAAAGGCTTTTATAAAAAGGAAATGCTTAAATACTTTGATTTCTCTTTGATTTTATGGCTGAATGCATGTAACAAAAATGTGACGTGTATTTTGACATGATAATCTTTGACAAAGGCCCTTAGTGGTCGAAATATTAGATCAGAGCAGTTTAAGTATTTATGTATTATATTAATTCCCTATTTTGGAATATTTTCTTCATTGTGAAAAAGGAAATGATTAATTAACTATTACTAATACTGTAACAGAATGAGTTGGATAAGAAAGTCTAGCCAGAATGTTTGATTTTTAGCTCGTCAGGGGGGGGGGTACGAAAAAATAGGAGCTATTGTCGTAAATCTGGTGTCCGTATTGTCATCGTCATTGTTGTTACGAAAATAACATTGGTAATTACTTCTTTACTATTCATACAAATCTTATGAAACTTGTTCATTGTCACTAGGGCTACAATCGAACAGACGAGCATTGGCACATGCATGTGGTGCTCTTGATAACTGTTTTTATTACAAAACCTACACATTAACACTTTCCTCCATAAATACACCTTTCTATGCCTCTCTAAAAGTCACTTTATGAAACCATTGTGATAAATAGAGCATTTTGCTCCTATAGGAGCAAATGCTCTCTTTATCGCAATGGTTTCAAATTACAAAATTCTAAAAATTTCCTTTTCTCTAGTTAGTGTTCCTTTTCGGTATATTTATTCCAAGAAGTTGGGTCTAAAAATAGCCTATGGAGTAAAGGGTTAATGCATAAAGTAATCACATTTCCCATATTTAATCTGATATTGGCTTAATAAAAGCATTTAATATCATGGAGTTACCTGACTTGTAAGAAACATTACAAATAAGTTTAGGCATATGAAAATCCCAAATTATAAAAGAAAACATTTTGTCCAGAATATACCTAATCTCAGAAAAGGTTTCAGCATTGGGTCAAAAGACTCTCTTCCCATTCTCTTTCTGTAAGACAGATTTGAATTAGACTTATTTAGAATTAGGACATTATACATACATGTTAGACTGAATTAGACATGATAAATTCATATGAGGTGCATTTTAGACTGAATTAGGACATAAGTAACATAACACATACATGTGAGACTGAATTCAGACATGGTACATAAGTGTGAGGTACTTTTTAGACTGAATTAGGACATAATACATACATGAGACAGAATTAGGATATGGTACATAAAAGTGAGGTAAATTTTAGATTGAATTAGGACACGCTACATACATGAGAGGTATTTTTTAATTAATCTACCGAAAAGGAGCATTAACTAGAGAATAGGAATTTTTTAGAATTTTGTAATTTGAAACCATTGTGATAAATAGAGCATTTGCTCCTATAGGAGCAAATGCTCTAATTATCTAAATGGTTTCACAAAGTGAATTTTATAGAGGCACAAATATGCGTCATTAGGGGACAATGTGTTAAATTGCGGATATAATTTTTCAGTGATTGTTTCATTAACCATTTACCTGTTCAATATTCATTAAGAAATAATGACTTCATGAATATTTATTACCTGAAAATTTATAATGCAAAAATGTTCAAGGGAATTTTCGCTTTGTAAAAAACTATAGAATCAGATCATGTCATAACCAATCGAAGCAGACCCTGGGTCTACTCTATTTGCAAAGGCATGACACTATTTTTAAATGAAGAAAAATGTTAATCATTATCATTGATTAATCATTGGGCTCTATTTTGTTGCAGGTCAGAAAGAAAAGGGAACGAAACGAGCAGGAGGATCGAAAAGAAATACCTCTGCTAAAAATGTTGTGCATGACAAACCACAGTTACTTCCCTTATTGCAACCTACTACATTGAAAAAAACTGATGTAGTTGTTTTAGATTCAGAAGAAAATATGTTGGGTTCTGTGAGTGACCATCATAGAAGTCAGAATTTGGCAGTACCCAGCCTGATGGACAGGATAGCCAGTAGGTCTGGTGGTTGCCTGGCAACCATGCCAAGGATAGTGTCTTCAGAATCGCAGGAGAGCTCCCAGGGTTCCATTAAGAGTCTTAGTTCCGTGAGCTCAGGTGTGTCTGTTAGAACACTGCCAGATCCTGACTTTATATTGAGGCCTGGAGAGTTTGATATTGTCTTGTGTGTGGATAATGCAGAATTCTATGGAGCGTAAGTGATTTAACCCTTTCCCTGTTCTATGTTTATTAAAATTTCAATACCTACTGAATATTCATGGAAGAAATGGTTATAATGAAATATGGAAGGTGGAACATTGTAGCCATTTTAGAAACTGAAGAAACAAATCTATCAAATTCCGTAAGCAAACAGAAGACCAAGAATAGATGGCTCCTATAGGAGCCATCTGATCTGGGTCTACTCTGTTTGCAAACATGTGAAAACATGTTTATATGAGGGAAAGGATTAACCCTTTCCTCCATGATTATTTATGTAAGAAATAATGACATCATGGATACTTAACAGATGCATTCTTCTAATTGCATATGAACACAAAAAGTTGGGGTCATCATTGTCATGGCAGAATCTACACAATCATATCTATATTATGTTATTTAATAGCAAACAGAGCAGACCCTGATCAGACTGTTCCAATAGGAGCCATCTTGTCTAGTTCTACTCTGTTTGCAAAGGCTTAGAAAGGCTTATGGAGTAAATGGTTATTTATCCATTCAGTTTCTATTTTACATAAATAAATATTTGAATAAAATTGAATATGGAGTACAGGTTGTATGTACATAGTACACAGATTGGGAAGGGGGTGCAGGCAGATGAGATCCAACTTTTGTTTGATCTTTACCAGACTTGGAAGAAATCTGAGTATTATATTTCTCAGTCAAGTGCAGTAACCAGTCATATTGCTGTAGTCAGTTAGGACTTTGGAGATTGACCCATAGTATGTGGAAATTCTATTGGATAGGCATATATTGTGTCAGTTTTATTAGCTCGTCTGTTTCGAAGAAAAGTCGAACTATTGTGATCACTGGGTTGTAGTTGTCGTCGTTGGCAGCGGGGACGTGCAAAAAATTTAATGTAGCTCATTACTCGAAAAGTATTAGAGAGATCAACATGAAACTTCATAGGTTAGTAGATCTCATTGAGGGGAAGGTCCCTATATAAGAACCATAACTCTTGGGTTGATTTCAAAATTTTGGAGTTATGGCCCTTTATCGTTTTCAATTTTTTTATCCCCCCCACCCCCCAGATCAGATCTGGGGGGCATATTGTTTTTGCCCTGTCTGTCTGTCTGTTTGTTTGTCAGCAACTTTAACATTGGTCATAACTTTTGAGCCAGTACAGATAGAGACTTGATATTTGGCATGCATATGTATCTCATAAAGCCGCACATTTTGAGGGGTGACATGTCCAGGTTAAGGTCATCCTTCAAGGTCAGAGGTCAAATATATGAGGGGGCATAGTGTTTCACAAACACATCTTGTTTAATTTAGCTGGACAAGTACCAAATCAGACGAGCGTTGGCGCAGCACGCGGCTCTTGTTTACTTTGTGTCTCATGTAGATTCAACGGTTTACCAGATGAATATTCATGCAAGACTCCACCCATTATGAATATTATTGGTTTAATTCTTGTTAACCTTTACTCCATAAATATGCCTTTGCAAACAGAGTAAACTGAGATCAGACGACTCAGGAGCAGTCTGATCAGGTTCTGTTCTGTTTGCTTATTAAATAAAATTGATGTTATTCAATAGTTTATGCCATAGTCAAAACGACAAAAACTCATGTGTCCATGTGCTGCTATAACACTTAATCTTATTAATATTCATGATGTCATTATTTCTTAAATGAATATTCATGGAGTAAAGGGTTAAAGAGTGTATAGCATGGTAAACGTTTGATGAGGGTCTACGCTGTCTACGCTGTTTGCAAAGGCATAAGAAGGCAAGACTATAACGTAACGGATGTAACCTCTACCTGATAGAAATTCCTTGTCGCACCTGTAGGAGTCATCTGATCAGGGTCTGCTCTGTTTGTTTATGGATTCGTATAAAGTAAAACTTCTCTGTAACGGCCACTAAATTACATCAAGTATTTTGTGTTAAAGGTAGGTGGCTGCTTAAAGCAAAGTGAAAGTAAAACAGAACGCTCCTACAGGAGCGTTCTGTTTTACTTTCACCTTGCTTTAAGCAGCCACCTGCCCTAAATAACAACTAATTAATACAATTTAGTGGCCGTTATAGAGAGGTTTACTGTAGATCTGATTCTACACTTTCTGCTACAGCCATTTTATAGTCATAAACCATTATAAAAGTTCAAACTAATAGATACTCATGATGAAATCATTATTTCCTGCTTGAATATGAATATTCATCAGGCAAAGGGATAATTGAATTACAGGAGCAAGGGAAACAGTAAGACCCTGCTACCAGACCTGATCAAGAACGGTGTTGAGTGCAATCTGCGGAAGCTTCATGTTGGAGATATGCTGTGGATAGCCAAGGAGAAAAAGCCACCTATACCAGGTAGTGTAACATTGCCATTCTGTCACATAGCCTTAACCCTTTACCCCATGATTATTCATATATGAAACAGTGATGTCATGGATATTCATAAGATTAATATTTATAATGGCACATGATCACATTAATTTTAGGTCATGGCAGAAACTGTTGAATCATGATTTATATCGTTTCATAAGCAAACAGAGCTGACTGTGATCGGACAGCTCCTACTGGAGCCATCTGATCTAGGTCTGCTTTCTTTGCAAAAGTGTAGAAAGACGTATGTATGGAGTAAAGCTTTAATCCTAGGCTAAAGTCATTAGCTTTGAATTCTAAGTACATGTCTCCTCCTTAAATGCTTCTTTCTAGGTCTGACAATTCTCAAAGTACAATATTTATGAGCTCATCTGATTTTTGTTTTTTTGGGGTTTTTTTATTTGTTTTTTTTTCGAAGAAGAAAATAAGAGCTATTATCATAACTCTGGCATCTGCATTGTTGTTGTGGTCCTTAACCCTTTCCTCCATAAATACGCCTTTCTACGCCTCTGTAAAAGTCACCTATTGAAACCATTGTGATAAATACAGCATTTGCTCCTGTAGGAGCAAATGCTCTATTTATCACATTGGTTTCAAATTTCAAAATGCTAAAAAATTCCTTTTCTCATAGTTAATGCTCCTTTTTGGTAGATGCATCCAAATTGGTTGGATCTAAAAATAGCCTATGGAGGAAAGGGCTAATGTTAACGGTGGTGGCTACAAATCAAACAGACGGGCATTGGCACCTGCATGCGGGGCTCTTGTTTTGTCTTTTTCGTAAAAACAAAATGGACTTTACTAATAATGATGGAGCATTCCACTTTAAAAATTCAATATTCATGGGATTATAGTATCTATTTAGAGTTCTTTGCACTTAACAATTGTTATCTCATGATTGCAGGCCAGTTGACACAGCCTAAGGGGAGAGAACTGGTGCTCAACTACATCATAGAACGGAAGAGAATGGATGACCTTGTAAGCAGCTGTCTGGACGGCAGGTACAAGGAACAGAAGGTATGTGTCGTGAAAACATATTTCAAGTAAATCAAATATTTTGGACAAGTTTTAGACACAAACCCCTTGAGAAACTTGCACCTCAGTTGACAATATGAATTGATTTTTGAACAGTCTCCCAGTGTTTCTGCCAGCTCTGATATTTTGGGGGTCATGTTTAACCCCATGTTTAAAAATCTGGGGGTCATTTGTAATTTTGGTGGGTCATACCCTTAAATTTAACATTGGCATGTATGATTTATGAAATGATGTTTGAAGTGATTTTTAATATATTGCTTCTTAAAGTAGTGGCCTCCACAGCTGCTCTATGTTGATTTGAGGCTAAATCATAAATGTCAAACAAAGAGTATGTGATTGGTGAAAGTTGGTGCAGCCAGTTGTTAATGGATTGGCTTTCCCCTCATTGGTGCATACACGGAATTCGCGACTTTGAATAATTCGGCGACGAAAAAATTCCTGCGTCAGGGAAAACGCACAGTCCGAATTTCATTGCGTCAAGTCCAAAAAAAGTGTGCCAAAAACGCAGAAAACGCACACTCGCGGAAACACTGAGTCTCCTTCAACTAGACTACCGGTATTGCTATGAGACTTGAATGTGACTATTTTTAGCTCACCAGAGCACTTTGTGCTCAGGGTGAGCTTTTGTGATCGCCCGTTGTCCGTCGGCGTGCGTCGTCCGTCGTCAACAATTTGAACCTTTAAAAATCTTCTCCTCTGAATCTACAGGGTTCTCATCTTTCATCTTTGGCACATAGTATCATCTTTAGGTCCTCTACAAAAGTTATATAAATTATGCCCACTGGGGTCAAAATTGGCCCCGCCCCAGGGGTGCCTTGTTTTCAGTAGAAACATATAGTAAAACTTTGAAAATCTTCTCCTCTTAAACCAGAAGGTTCTCAGCTTTCATATTTGGCACATAGCATCATGTTCAGGTGCTCTACAAAAGTTATATAAATTATGGCCCTTGGGTCAAAATTGGCCCCACCACAGGGGTGGGCAGTTTTAAATAGAAACAAATAGTGAAATCTTTGAAAATCTTCTTCTCTGAAACTGGAAGGCTCTCAGCTTTCATATTTGGCACAGAGCATCATGTTCAGGTGCTCTACAAAAGTTATATAAATTATGGCCCTGGGGTCAAAATTGGCCCCGCCCCAGGGTTGGGCAGTTTTAATTAGAAACAAATAGTGAAATCTTTGAAAATCTTCTTCTCTGAAACTGCAAGTCTCTCAGCTTTCATATTTGGCACAGAGCATCATGTTCAGGTCCTCTACAAAAGTTATATAAATTATGGCCCTCGGGTCAAAATTGACCCCGCCCCAGGGGTGCCTTGTTTTCAATAGAAACATATAGTAAAACTTTGAAAATCTTCTCCTCTGAAACCGGAAGGTTCTCAGCTTTCATATTTGGCACATAGCATCATGTTCAGGTCCTCTACAAAAGGTATATAAATTATGCCCCTGGGGTCAAAATTGGCCCCGCCCCAGGGGTGGGCAGTTTTCAATAGAAACAAATAGTGAAATCTTTGAAAATCTTCTTCTCTGAAACTGGAAGTCTCTCAGCTTTCATATTTGGCACATAGCATCATGTTCAGGTCCTCTACAAGAGTTATATAAATTATGGCCCTTGGGTCAAAATTGGCCCCGCCCCAGGGGTGGGCAGTTTTCAATAGAAACAAATAGTGAAAACTTTGAAAATCTTCTTCTCTGAAACTGGAAGGCTCTCAGCTTTCATATTTGACACATAGCATAATGTTCAGGTCCTCTACAAAAGTTATATAAATTATGGCCCCAGGGTCAAAATTGGCCCCGCCCCAGGGTTGGGCAGTTTTAAATAGAAACAAATAGTGAAATCTTTGAAAATCTTCTTCTCTGAAACTGGATGGCTCTCAGCTTTCATATTTGGCACATAGCATCATGTTCAAGTCCTCTACAAAAGTCATATAAGTTATGGCCCTGGCGTCAAAATTGGCCCCACTCCAGGGGTGGGCAGTTTTCAATAGAAATAAATGCATGTAGGGAAAACTTTGAAAACCTTCTCCTCTGAAACTTGAAGGTTTTCAGCTTTCATATTTGGCACATAGCATCATGTCCAGGTCCTCTACAAAATATGTATAAAATATGGCCCCAGGGTCAAAATTGGCCCCGCCCCAGGGGTGGACAGTTTTCAATAGAAACAAATAGTGAAATCTTTGAATATCTTCTTCTCTGAAACTGGAATGTTCTCAGCTTTCAAATTTGACACATAGCATCATGTTCAGGTCTTCTACAAAAGTTATATAAATTATGGCCCTGGGGTCAAAATTGGCCCGCCCCAGGGGTAGCCAGTTTTCAATAGAAACATATACATGTAGTGAAAACTTTGAAAATCTTCTCGTCTTAAACTGGAAGGTTCTCAGCTTTCATATTAGGCACATAGCATCATGTTCAGGTCCTCTACAAAAGTTATATAAATTGTGCCTCTTGGGTCAAAATTAGCCCCGCCCCAGGGCAGACTAGTTTTCTATAGAAACATATAGTCAAAACTTTGAAAATCTTCTCCTCTGATTGTCTGGTGAGCGCTTCAGGGCCATTCTGGCCCTCTTGTTTGGGGTATTTTTGACGAACATAGCCAAGTGTTTCGATTGCCATCTTTGTAAAAGACTGTTCGCAGTTGTGAAAGGTCATATTTCTGGTACCACTTAGATAAGTCCATACAGTTACATGATGACTGATTTTGGGTCCATGCTGTCATATGCAGGGCTCTTGAAATTTTTGAATCCCAACCAGTCCGGCTAGATGTTTTGTCTTAGAACTGTTGCGAAAACTAAAGGCGTTTTAAATTTCCATGGTGGGTAGTTTTGAAGGATTTAAAATACTGGCAGCTTTTCAGTAACTTTCTCATTCATTTGGATGCTTGTGTGTTTCTTTGTATCAGGAATTTACGTCACAATGTTTCAGTAATTACAGTAATTAAGCAAACATAGTTAAGTAGTGTTTTGCCGATTTTTAATGGATTTTTTGTTGCCAGGTAAAAACTAGAACGGTAAAAGATCAACTGGACCAATTAATCCCTAACCACCGGGGGCATATATTTCCTTGACATATGTATGACAGGGCAAGTAGGAAGTGCAAACAACAGCACTAATGGCTAATAGACTGATGATATTGATTACTTTTATTTTTTGTATGTTGAAAATATAAGAACTGAATTGTTTTCAATTGATGTCATACGAATTGTTCTCAGAACCCAAAAATCAGTCCAGACTGGTGATTTTCTGGATTTCTAGAGCCCTGGTTATGTCTGATCAATGTTCTGTAATGCCCGAGTGTGTGTCTGTAATGGTTTGTGGTGTCTGATCATAGTTTCTATACATACCAGTACATAATACTTAACATAGTCATTTTGAGAAATGGGATTGGATCGGAAGCAAAGTCTGCTTAATACATAGATCCTCTCCTGAGTGAGGTCATGTGTTTTTCAAACAGTCATATTTTTATAAATAGTACTTTATTCCGAAGACTAAAATACATACTTAAGCTAGACAAAAGAAATATAAAGAAATATGAAAGAAAGAAGGATTTGTGGAAATGGAAAGGGTCACAAAATCATTATACGGAATAAAAAGGGGAGTAAAAAGAGAATGGCCAGGTTGCAGTCTGGTAGTTGAGGGGTATAGGAGATGCAGTAGATTTAAATATTTGTTATATTTTTGGTTATCAGTCACACAAAACTTCAACTTTTAGTAATATACCAGTAATATTGAACTGCATCAAAAATTTGAGAATCTGACAAAGATTAATCCTTTCCTCCATAGGCTATTTTTAGACACAACCTCTTTGAATGAATCTACCCTAAAGGAGCGTTTACAAGAGAAAATAATTTTTTTTTAAGCTCACCTGGCACAAAGTGCCAAGGTGAGCTTTTGGGATGATCCTGTGTCCGGCGTCGTGCGTATGTGCGTCGTGCGTATGTGCGGGCGTCAACAATTTACTTAAACATCTTCTTCTCCGGAACCACAAAGTCAAGAGCTTTGATATTTGGTATGTAGCATGATCTAATGGTCCTCTACTAAGATTGTTCAAATTATGACCCCTGGGCCAAAAATGGCCCCGCCTTAGGGCTTATCAGTTTTTCATAGGAAAATCTTTAAAAATCTTCTTCTCTGAAACTGTAAGGCATATATAGACCTTTGGTATTTGGTATATAGCATTATCTAATGGTCCTCTACTAAGATTGTTCAAATTATAACCCCCAGGACAAAAATGGCCCCGCCCCGGGGGTTATCAGTTTTTCATAGGAAAATCTTTAAAAATCTTCTTCTGTAAAATTATAAAGTATAGACCTTTGATATTTGGTATGTAGCATTATCTAATGGTCCTCTACCAAGATTAATCAAATTATGACCCCGGACCAAAAATGGCCCCCCCCCCCTGGAGCTTATCAGTTTTTCATATGAAAATCTTTAAAAATCTTCTCCTCCAAAACTGTAAGGTCTAGACCCTTGATATTTGGTATGTAGCATCATCTAATGGTTTTCTACCAAGATTGTTCAAATTATTACCCCTGGGCCAAAAATGGCCCCGCCCTGGGGATTATCAGTTTTTCATATGAAAATCTTTAAGAATCTTCTTCTCCAAAACTGTAAGGCCGAGATCTTTAATATTTGGTATGTAGCGTTATCTGTTTTCTACCTACTACCAAGATTGTTCAAAATATGTCCCTTGGGTTGAAAATGGCCCGGCCCGGAGCATACCAGTTTTTCATAGGAAAGTCTAAAAAAATCTTCTTCTCTTGAAAATCTTTAAAAGTCTTCTCTGAAATTGTAAGGCATAGACCTTTGATATTTGGTATGTTGCATTATCTAATAGTCCTCCCTGGCCATCATGGCCCTCTTGTTGAATTTTGTAGTTTGAAATCATTGTGATAAATAGACCATTTGCCCCTATAGGAGCAAGTGCTCTATTTACCACAATGGTTTCATTTTACCACAATGGTTTCAAGAAGAGGTTATTACAGAGGCGTAGAAAGGCGTATTTATGGAGGAAAGGGTTAAGCGAGCTACAATCTGTTCTAAGTCTTGTATGCAAGATCTGGTATTTTCTGAGACCTGAGTAATAGTATTCAGGGGTTTTAAATTTGCTTTGGTTAAGGTTGATTTTGTGTCACCTGCCGAGAGGCAATGTGTCACTTAGGGATCACTTTTCTGTCATCTGTCCATCCGTCTGTCTGTCCATCCATCTGTCTGCCCGTCAGACTTTCTTTTTTTGGCTGTCATTTCTAAACTAATCATAATAGAGCTTTCTACTTCCTCTCATTGAGGGCCATTGATGTAACTAAGGTCCATCACTCTGCATGCAATACTTTTTGAGTTATTCCCCTTTGTTCACACTTTTGTTTTTGACTGTCATTTCTAAATTAATCTTTGTAAAGCTTTCAAATTTCACATGTGTCTTCCTCTCATTAAGGATCATTGATGTAACTAAGGTCCATCACTCTGCATGCAATACTTTTTGAGTTATTCTCCTTTGTTCTGATTTCACTCCAGCATATATTAACAGTTTTTGTGTCAGTTGCAAGCAGGTGACACATGTGTTCCTCTGAACACTCCTGTTATATGATGCAATTGAATCAGCATTTTGAATATGTTCGGGCAATTCGTTCCATTGCACAATAATAGAAGGTAAAAAGGAATTAGCGTATAATTGAGTTCTGAAACGAACTGTACGAATATGATCAGTATTCCTCAGGTTATAACTTGAGAATCTCCAACAAGATTTGGGATCATGGAGGTTATATATTGAGGCGTAAGGTTATTTATCATTTTAAAAAATAACAAAAGTTTTTGATTGGATCTTCTTTGATTGAGTGTCTCCCAATTGATCTCACTATGGAGTTTGTTCAATGACACAATTTTGGTTGCACCTGTCGCAATTATGGGTCTTTGTCATGTGTTGTCTTATATATTATATATACAGTTACATGTGGTTTCTGATCATATGTCTACTGTTATGTGATGTCTAATCTTAAGTCTATACAGTTATGTGACATTTGATCAAAGGGTTGCCACACGTCAGGGAAATTAAAAAAAAGATCAAGGTCAGGGAAGTTAGACCTGTCAGGGAAATTTGAAAATATAGGCAAATGTCAGGGAATTTAGAAAAAAAATGAGATTCAGTGCTATATATTTTATACTTCCTCAAAAATATTACAAAACATTTGACAGAAAGACCAAAGGTCGCAATGTAACATATCAGGGAAATTAGAAATTACGTCAGGGAACTGTCAGGGATTTTTTTTCCCTCCGGTTTGTGGCAACCCTGGATCATGGGTCTTTACTGTTATGTGGTTTCTGATCCATTTATTTATACTATTTGATGTGGTGTCTGATCATGGGCCTGTAGTGTTATGTGATGTCTGGTCATAGGTAACTAGGTCTACACTCTTACATGGCATCTGATCATGGTTTACTCTGTTATGTGGCATCTGAATGTTGGTCTACACTCTTATATAGTACATGGTCATGTGTCTATATTTTATGTAGCACATGGGCATATATCTACTCTCTTATGCAGCATCAGGTCATGGTCTTCACTTTTACATGTCATCTGGCCATGGGTCTACTCTCTTACCCTGTCATCTGGTCTTGGATCTACACTCCTGTGTGTATCATCTGGTCATGGGTCTACACTCTTACATGTCATCTGGTCTTGGTCTAAACTCCTAAGTGTCATCTGGTCATGGATCTATACTCTTACATGACATCAGTTCTGGACATGGGTTTACACACTTATATGTCATCTGGTCATGGGTCTACACTCTATGTGTCATTTGGTCATGGGTTTACACACTTATGTGTCATCTGGTCATGGGTCTACACTCTTATATGTCATCTGGTCATCGGTCTACACTCTATGTGTCATTTGGTCATGGGTCTACACTCTTATATGGCATCTGCAGGGTTTTCCCTGACCCCCTTTTTCTATTGAAATGTCCCTTAGATTTTACAAATGACCCTCAAAATTGAGAGGGTCTGTTCTTTACTTTATAGAGAGGGGGTCAAGAGGACCCTCAAATTGGTCTTTTTGAAGGGGTCAAGGGAAAACCCTGCATCTGGTCTTGAGTTTACACTCTTTAATGTCATCTGGTCATGAGTCTATACTGTTGTGTGGCATCTGGTCTTGGGTTTACATTCTTACATTGTATCTGGTTTTATGTCTACACTGTTGTGTGGCATCTGGTCATGGGTCTACACTCTTGTATGGCATCTGGTCTTGAGTTTACACTCTTTCATGTCAATGGGTCATGAGTCTATACTCTTATCCGGAATATTATTATAATTTTACACTCTTGTGTGGCATCTGGTCTTAGGTCTACACTATTTAACCATTTCCTTCATATAAACACATTTTCACACATTTGCAAACAGAGTTGACCCTCTAGGAGCCGTCTGATCATGGTCTGCTCTGTTTGGTAATTGAATTTTATAGATCAGCTTCTTTAGTTTCTAAAATGGCTACAATGTTCCACCTTTCATATTTCATCATAACTATTTTGTCCATGAATATTCAGTAGATATTGATATTTGTAATAAATATAGAACAGGGAAAGAGTTAACACTCATTTTCTACCTCAGAAAACTGGAAATCCAGATCAGTGGCATGCATGCAGACTTTACAGCATGGCTTTGTTTACACCATTTTGAATTGCACTAGTCAATATTTTGTTGGTAAAGCACTCGAATGTAAGGTATTTATATTTCAGATTGAATTATGGTATATATGCCAGCAGCTATAATTAAAATCATGTCCTGTTGTTTGAAGTTTGTGGATTTTATGTTCAGAAATAACACTATTTAATCCTATTGACTTCTGACAGTAATAACGATGAAAGGGAAACTTTGACAAAGTATGATACTTTTATCTCACTAGTGCTCACGGTGAGCTTTTAGGCTTGTTAAATGTCTGTCGTCTGAAACTTCTAGTGAAATTTGATCTTTTTTAACCCTTTCCCTCATATTAATGCCTTTTCCTGCATTTGCAAACAGAGTAGTCCCAGATCAGACGGCTCCTATAGAAGCCGTCTGATCAGGGTCTGCTCTTTTTGCTAATGGTATTTGACAGATCTGTTTGTTTACCTTCTAAAATGTCCTAACTTCCATGTCTATGAATATTCAGTAGGTATTGAAATTTAGAATAAACATAGAACAGGGAAAGTAATTTTCCAGGGATGGTTAATTGGAGGGTTGTGGTGAGATTTAATATAGCAAAATATATAACAAAATATTATTAACAGGTTGTGTGGCTCCTTGTACTGTAAGAACAGAGAATTATGATGTCTTATTTTATCCTGTTTTACATGTTGTATGTTACAATACAGAGAAAGTTGGCTCCAAAATTTTAATTTAACCCTGTACTACATACTCTATAGATACGCCTTTTAACCCTTTTCTCCATAAATACGCCTTTCTACGCCTCTGTAATAACCACTTCTTGAAACCATTGTGATAAATAGAGCATTTGCTCCTATAGGAGCAAATGCTCTATTTATCACAATGGTTTCAAACTAAAAAATTCTAAAATTTTACTTTTCTCTAGTACTACATACTCTATAGATAAGCCTTTTAACCCTTTCCTCCATAAATACGCCTTTCTACGCCTCTAATAACCACTTCTTGAAACCATTGTGATAAATAGAGCATTTGCTCCTATAGGAGTAAATGCTCTATTTATCACTATGGTTTCAAAATACAAAATTCTAAATTTTACTTTTCTCTAGTAAATGCTTCTTCTGGGTAGATTCATTCAAAGAGGTTGGGTCTACAAATAGCCTATGGAGGAAAGGGTTAACCCATTACTCCATAAATTCGCCTGTCTATGCCTTTGCAAACAGAGTAGACCCAGATCAGATGGCTCCTATAGGAGTTGTCTGATCAGGGTCTGCTCTGTTTGCTTATGGATATAATATAGATCAGATTCTCTAGTTTCTGCTCTAGCAAAAGTTTCATGTTAACCCATTCCCCAATAGGCTATTTTTAGATCCCACCTCTTTGAATAAATGTACCGAAAAGCAGCATTAACTAGAGAAAAGGAAAAATTTAGAATTTTGTAGTTTGAAATCATTGTGATAAATAGAGCATTTGCTTCTATAGGAGCAAATGCTCTTTTTATCACAATGGTTTCAACAGGTGACTTTTGCAGAGGCGTCAAAAGGTGTCAATATGAGGGAATGGGTTAATATGCCATTTTAAAAATTAATCTAATTAGTATTCATGATGTCATTATTTCTTACATAAATATTCATGGAGTAAGGGTTAACACATTTGCAAACAGATAAAAACCCAGGTCAGATGGCTTCATTAGGTGTTAGTCTCACCAGGGTCTGCTCTGTTTTCTATTGGAATTATCCCATTACCTCATAGGCTATTTTTAGATACAACCTCTTTGAATAAATCTACCAAAAAGGAACATTGACAAGCGAAAAGGAAAATTTCAAAATTTTGTAGTTTGAAACCATTGTGATAAATTTTGCTCCCATAGGAGCAAAAATTAATGCTCTATTTATCACAATGGTTTCACAAAATGACTTTTACAAAGTCGTCAATATGAGGGAATGGGTTAAATAGATCTCATTGTAAAGTTTTTGCCATAGTCAAAAGTTCCCTAATAAAAATTGCCATTATAAAGATTCAGCTGTTTGTTTTCAATAATATAATTATTTCTTATATGAATATTCATGGAGTTATGGGTACAAGACATTTTTAACCCCCCACCCCCCACCCCCCTCCTCACCCTTTTATGAGATGGGAGGCATATAACATTGCTCTTGTCTGTTGTCTGTACGTATGACCTGCATATATTTTGTGTCCAATTCCTCGTACACCATTGGGAGGATTTACTTGAAACTTTCACAAATAATACAAATGAACAATGTATATGTAAAGGTGTGCTTTAAGAAGGGGAATTTGGCTTCGACCATTTTTGTATGACCTGCCAAGAGGCAGTGTGTCACTTAGGGATCACTTTTCCGTCGTCTGTCTGTCCATCTGTCTGTCTGTCTGTCACACTTTCTTTTTTTGGCTGTTATTTGAAAACTAATCATTATAGAGCTTTCAAATTTCACATGTGTCTTCCTCTCATTGAGGACCATTGATGTAACTAAGATTTATAGCTATGCATGCAATAATTTTTGAGTTATTCCCCTTTGTTCTGATTTTTGTCACTCTTTTTTGGCTGTCATTTCTCAACTAATCATTATAGAGCTTTCAAATTTCACATGTGTCTTCCACTCATTGAGGACCATTGATGTATTAAACTAAGTTCCATCACTCTGCATGCAATACCTTTTTAATTATTCCCCTTTGTTCTGATTTTTGCACTCCAGCATATTAACAGTTTTTTGGTCAGTTTCGAGCAGGTGACACATGTGTTCCTCCGAACTCTCTTGTTATTGGAGTTACGGGACTTTGAAATTTTCTTCACTTTATAACATTTAATGAAAAAATCTTTTGTGTCCAACTCCTCATACATGTATATCAAACTTTCATAGATGAACAATGTTGATGTTAAGATGTATGCATATGAGGGAGATTTTACTCAGAATATTTTTTATTAGAATTATTGGGCTTTGAACTTTTCTTCACTATTTAACATATACAGTAAAACATTTAACACTAAAGTACCTATCATTATTGATCTTTAAGACAAGTGGCAACTTAATGCAGGGTGAAAGTCATGCTGCAAGCTTCTCTGGGAGTGATCTGCATGACTTCAACACTGCATTAAGCAGCCACCTGCCTAAAAGGGTCTAAATTCTTCTATACTAATATTTTGAACTATCAGGGTTTGCTGTAGTGAAAAGGGCTTGATAACAGAGACAATTGAATTATAGACAATATTGCCAGGTTGACATTCTTTGTTCACATATCATTTTAAAAATTCATCTATTAGTTATTTCTTACATGAATATTCATGTTGTAAAGGGTTAACCCTTTCCCTGTTCTATGTTTAATGCAAATTTCAAACCCTACTTAATATACATGGACAAAATAGTTATAAAGAAAATATGGAAGGTGGAACATTGTAGACATTTTAGAAAGCAAAGAAACAGAGTTATCAAACTATATTAGCAAACAGAGCAGACCCTGATCAGACGGCTCCTCTAGGAGCCGTCTGATCTGGGTCTACTCTGTTTGTAAGCACGTTTATATGAGGGAAAGAGTTAAATTGTCTGGAAAGGTTTCTGGTACGAATTCATCTGGAGGCATATTTCTTCTACCTTTGGACTGACTAAATCTTCTACGCATGTGGGTTTCAGGGGAAATAATAATGTGCAGTAATTGGAATGGCTATTAAGTCTTGATTGAAGATAATTTGTGCTATTTACAAGCGCAGATAGCTATTCTTCCTTGATGATAAAGATGATATACTAGTATTAGAATTGATTTTAATGAGTGAAGTGAGTGGGATTGAAAAAGATGTGTGATTTGTTATGCACTTGATTTTCTTAACCCTTTATTCCATAGAGATGCCTTTGACACCTTGCAAACAGACTAGACCCAGATCTGATGACTTCTGTAGGGGCTGGCTGATCTGGATCTGCTCTGCTTGCTTAAAGAATGTCTTAGATCTATTTTTTGTAGACCATATGTATTTGGCATAACTCTCCTATAGGAGCCGTCTGATCTGGGTCTACTCTGTTTGCAGATGTGTGCATACACGTTTGTATGAGGGAAAGATTTTAAGTCCATAACGGGAGTAGTCTGCCATGAGTAGTTATTGAGTACAGGATACAGACACCATTGCAAACAGATTGGTGTCAGGATAGCCAGTGGTAAGGGCACTTGTTTCTCAGGATTGCAGCCCTGGTTTGGTCTCAGATAAGTATGCGAGGGTACAGTGGTTTGCCCGCTGGACATTCAGATTTTCTGCAGATACTCTGGTTTCCACCTACAGGTACATACCTTAAGGTTTGGGACCCAGATGAAGCATCTCCTGAGGGAATTGTACTAGGGTATGGATAGAAATACATAGGCAAATAGTGCAGACCCAGATCAAACAGCACCTGAGGAAATTGTCCTAAGTTTTTGATAGACAGACATAGGCAGACCCAAATGAAATAGCTCCTGAGGGAATTGTCCGAAGTTGTTGGACAGACAAACGTAGGCAAATAGTGCACACACAGATCAAACAGCTCCTGAGGAAATTACCCTAAGTATTTGGACAGGCAAATCACAAGCCTATAGGAGCCATCTGATCTGAGTCTACTCAGTCTACTCTGTTTGCAAAGGTGTAGAAAGGTGTATTTATGGAGTAAACTAAAGGGTTAAATTTATCAGAATGTTGCAAAATTCAAATTCAAAATTGCAAAATTATTCAGCTATACAAATTGGTTGAGAGGTGAGGTTGGATGCCCTAATATTTGAAGTATTTCAGGTAAATAGCCACATAATTATCCCACCATCCAAGCCATCATGAGTAATTGATATATGTTGTTACATACAATGTACATGGATGGAAAATATAAGAGTACATTGTATAACACTTTACTCCATGATTTTATGTAAACCTTTCTATGCATAATTTTTTGCAAACAGAGAAGAACCAGATCAGACAGCTCCGGTATGATTTAGATATGATTATATACAGTTTTTTGCTGTAGCTAAACATGTGTTCATGTGCTGAGCTATCTGATCAGGGTCTACTCCGTTTGCTTATGAAATTATAATGGATCTGACTATATTAATTTCATAAGGAAACAGCAGACTGATTATACATCTACTACTGGAGCTTTCTGATCTTGGTCTACTGTGTTTGCAAATGTGTTGAAAGGCATATACGAAGTAAACAATTAACCCTTTCCTCCATAAATACGCCTTTCTACACCTCTGTAATAACCACTTCTTGAAACCATTGTGATAAATAGAGCATTTGCTCCTATAGGAGCAAATGCTCTATTTATCACAATGGTTTCGAAGTACAAAATTCTAAAATTTTACTTTTCTCTAGTAAATGCTCCTTTTGGGTAGATTCATTCAAAGAGGTTGGGTCTAAAAATAGCCTATGGAGTAAACAGTTAACCCTTTCCTCAATACTTATGCCTTTGTAAACAGAGTAGACCTCCTGTTGGAGCCGTCTGATCAGGGTCTGCTCTGTGATCAGGGTCTGCTCTGTCTGCCTGTGGTGTAATATAGGTCTAATTCTACAAGATCTCTCTGAGCCAAAATGTTCCGTGTTCATTTGCTGTAATCACAAATAATTTAATTGATATTCATGATGTCATAATTTCTTACATGAACATTCATGAAGTAAAGGGTTAATGACAAATGTGGTTATTTTGTTGCAGTTTCGCCTGAAAAAGTGTGGAGTACAGAATGCTATGTACCTGATAGAAGACTACGGGTCCATGCAGCACTTCAGTATACCAGAGTCCACCATCAAACAGGCCATCACTAACACACAGGTTAGTCTCATTAATAAACTTGCTGAATCTATGTACATAGAGAATAATAGGTTAGTGCCGTAGATGGGACGCTTTATCCGACGAGGGGAGAAAACGTTGAGGCGAGGCTTGCCGAGCCTCAACTGTTTTCTCTCCGAGTCGGATAAAGGCGTCCCATCTACGGCACTAACCTATTATTCGATTTATCCAGTCAATATAGTTAAATGTCTTTTTTATAGACTCATAACACTCTTGAAATCATTTACATTGAAAATGCAGTTTTTCGATCAACGGATCCCTCCCTTTTCACTTCCATTTAGACGTAAATAGATCTAATGAGCTACCGCAGAGGAATATAGTTTCGATACTTGTATTACTAGAAGGGAAACGTGGTTGAATTTGAAAAATAAGATGATTTGAATCGAGGGTCGATAAGTTATTTCAAACAGACATGATCTATATTCCTTGGTCAAATTCGAGTTACGTAGTCTCGGTTTCTATTTTTAGATTCTACCTAACGTCACTCAGAAATCGATGGAACTGAACAGGCTATATTTAGGTTTATGACCATCACCGCCCCTGTACGAGTTTATCAATCAAATAATAATGAGAGTGAAAAGAAAACATTTACTATTTATCTGTCAATCTTTGCTTCCAGGTTTGATTTTATCAAAAACGGGTTTTGCCAGCGGTGGATTAAATTAATAAAAGTGATAAATCAACGTCATTTTGGATGTGGCCTCAGTGGCGTAATCGGTAAGGGCGACGTCTCTAGAGAGATTAGAATTAGTTTTTGTAAGTTCAGGCGCGGGTTCGAATCCAGCTGTAGCCAATTATTTTTATTTTTTGTCATTTGAATAATTCTTCTGGTGACCAAATAGATCTGTTAGATCTATTCCATCAACATGTTTATGAATATTTACAGAAAACTAAAATAGTTCCATGGTTATAGAATCATTACGCCTATCTACTAACCTAATAAACCTTCCACTACCGGAAGTAACCTAATAAACCTAAGTTTATTTGCACCCCCTTTATTATGTCACTAGAGAAGCCTGGTGACTGGATAAAAATCTATATTAACCCTTACAACACTGAATTTTCAAATGGACTATTCCAAAATTCAAGCGGGTTGAGCTTATGGTGAATATTTAGGGATTTTTCTTAAGAAAAGTGTAACATGACAAACAGTGCAAACCCTGATGAGAGGGCTCCTCCAGGAGCCCTCTCATCTGGGTCTACACTGTTTGCAAAGGACATTAGTAACTCATGTACTGCACTGTAAGGGTTAGCCCAATACCAGGTAGGCTATTTTTAGACTCAACCTCTTTGAGTAAATCTACGGAAAAGGAGCATTCATTAGAGAAAGGGAAACTTTTAGTATTTTGTTGTTTTGAAACCTTTGTGATAAATAGAGCGCTTGCTCTATATTTATCACAATGGTTTCAAAAAGGAACTTTTACAGAGGCGTCAAAAGGCTTCAGTATGAGGGAATGAGTTAAATCTGATATCAAATACTATTCGTTCTCAACCAAACCCTTTGTTGTGAACACACATTAGAATTGTGTTTAACCCATTACCTTATAGGCTATTTTAAGACCCAACCTCTTTGAACGAATCTACCCAAAAGGAGCATTTACTAGAGAAAAAGTAAAATTTTAGAATTCTGTAGTTTGAAACCATTGTGATAAATAGAGCATTTGCTCCTATAGGAGCAAATGCTCTATTTATCACAATGGTTTCATAAAGTGACTTTTACAGAGACATAGAAAGGCATATTTATGGAGGAAAGGGTTAAAAAGTCTTCAGTGTTTTTCATGGCCTAAAATTCCTATGTTAATTAATATGACATTATAGAAATTCAGTCAATGAATGTTTATGAAGTTATAATCATTACATAAATTTTCATGAGGGAAAATGTTAAACAAGCTTCTGTCAGATGTTTTTCATCTTCTCCTTCTAGGTGATTGATGGATTTCAGTTAAAGAGAACCAAGGACTCCAAGGAGACTGTGGCCTTCCTTACAGTGTTCACCAGATACCTGCAGAGCAGCTTCCAGGTGAGTATCCCATACATAATCACCTGTAAAAGCTTCTAGCTAAAGATTAATCTTTTACTCCTTAATCCATTCCCTCATAGGCTATTTAGACCCAACCTCTTTGAATAAATCTACCAAAAAGGAGCATTTACTAGAGAATAGGAAAATTTTAGAATTGTGTAGTTTTGAAACCATAGTGAAAAATAGAGCATTTGCTCCTATAGGAGCCTTCTGATCTGGGTCTACTCGGTTTGCAAATGCACGAAAACGCGTTTATATAAATATGGAGGAAACTATTGAGCCAGTTCAGTATAAAAGGGTATGATTTGCAACTATTTGAATGACAAACAGTGCAGATCCTGATCAGAGTCTTTCTCTGGGAACCCTGTGATCTGGATCTACACTGTTTGCAAGTGCTAGTACACTTGTCTATCACATTCAAAGGGTTTAGATTATGTTTGAAAGAAATTATGAATGATTAAAATGCAAATACAGACTGTCCTGATGATATAGAAGGGCATTTTATCTAAGGGTTAAATTCTAAAGACCTATTGATCATCATTGCAGAATGTACTGTAAATAGAAAAAAAATGGTGAAATTCCTTTCAAGCCTGTGTAACGTCCCAAGGTCTTTATAATGCATAACTTGTCCAGGGTTACAGATAAGGGGAGTATTGGGGTATTTACCCAATTAAAATTGTGGAAAAAGCAATTGTTTTTCAAAACAATGAGTAACACAAAGCAAATAAATATAGCAAAAAGCAAAAGAAATTTAGAATACCTAATGAGAATATGAATAATACCCAATTACGAAAATTGCCAATACCCAATAAAAATTGCAAAAACCCAATTCTGTAAAAAATCAAGGAGTAAATACCCAATTGCATCAAAACCTTATCTGTAACCCTGCTTGTCTACTTAAATTTGTTAATCCTTATCTCCAGAAGCCATCTGATTAGAGCCTGCTCTTTGCTTATGGATTATATAGAGCTGAATCTACAGTTTCTGCCATGGCCAAAACATTATTTAACCCTTTCCCTGTTCAGTGTTTATTCCAAATTTCAATGCTTACTGAATATTCATGGATAACGTAGGTATAATGAAATATGGATGGTGGAACATTGTAGCTATTTTAGAAAGTATAGAAACAGATTATCAAGTCCCATTAGCAAACAGAGCAGACCCTGATCAGACGGCTCCTTCAGGAGCCGTCTGATTTGGGTCTACTCTGTTTGCAGATGCGTGAAAACACGTTTACATGAGGGAAAGGGATAAATAATATTGGAAAAAATCAGCAAATTGATTTACAGGATGTCATTACTTCTTCCATCAATATTCATGAGGTAAATGGTTTACCCTTCCCTTATTATAAACACCTTTTCAAGCATTTGAAAACAGAAGACCCAGATCAGATGGCTTCTGGAGGAGCTGTCTGATCAAGGTCAGCTCTGTATGCTAATGGAATTCGATAGATCTGTTTCCTTGGTTTCTAAAATGGCAACAATGTTCCACCTTCCATATTTCATTATGTTTTGTCCATGAATATTCTGTAGGTATTGAAATTTGGACTAAATATAGAACGGGGAAGGGTTAAATGCTGCAAGGGATGTTCAATGGTTTTCAGAGGAAAGGACTGGAAATTCTGAATTCAAAAAAGAAATCGAAGAAAACTGTACTTTTAGTAGAAACATTTTGCAGACAAATGTTACTCAGTGGGTTAATCCTTCACCATTTTGTGCAAATAGTGAAGACCCAGATCAGACAAATCCCAAAAGAAGCTGTCTGATCAAGATCTGCCCTTTTCGTTTGATTCTATACTATCAGTCATAGCAATGTATTCACTTTAAACAGAGCAACAGATATATATGAGTACATACTCAGATACTAAATTTTCCACCAAACCCTATGTTGTGACCACTTTTTAGAATCGTCTCTTTGAGACGATTCTAAAGAGTGGTCATAACATAGGATTTGGTGCAGAAATAAAGAAGTTATTTCTGAAAATGTTTTGATATATGCATCTTTTCTGGACCTCTGTTACTGTGTAAAGTCTGCCGTGGGTATTCATCAAGTAAAGAGTTAACTAACAATCAAGTTGACCCTTCAAATTTCTAGATGAATATTCATGACATCACGAATATTAATTAGAAGAATTTTTAAAATGGCATATGAACACAGACACTGTAGTATCTGATCTATTTTATTTCATAAGCAAACAGTGCACACCCTGATCACACAGTGTCTACAGAAACAATCTGATCTGGAACTACTCTCTTCACAAAGGCATTGAAAGGTGTATCTGTGAAGTAAAGGGTTAACCCTTTCCTCCATAGGCTATTTTTAGATCCAACCACTTTGAATAGATCTACCGAAAAGGAGCATTATCTAGAGAAAAGGAAAAAAATAGAATTTTGTAGTTTGAAACCATTGTGATAAATAGAGCATTTGCTCCTATAGGAGCAAATGCTCTATTTATCACAATGGTTTCATAAAGTGACTTTTACAGAGGCGTAGAAAGGTGTATTTATGGAGGAAAGGGTTAATGTTTATTCTTTAGAGCAAGACCCTGTATGCATGTAGTCTTGACAAGCTGCGGGAGTCGGACCTGACCTACAGTATACATGACACAGAGCACAGGCTGCCCACATTTGAAGAGTTCAACCAAGGTTCAGTGAAGTCCAAGGTAAAAGACACTGGGTACAAATTAGGAATTCACAAAGCTAATTTCAGTTTGTCATTTGTGTAACATGAATGCTAAATACCATACACCTGCTTTAACCCTTTACCTCATATAAAGACAGGGTTTCCACGCATCAGGGAAAAGTCAAGGAATTTATTTATTTTTTCAAGGTCAGGCAATTGTCAAGGAATTTTGAGAATTGTCAGTGAAATTTGAAAATATAGGCAAATGTCAGGGAATAGTGAAAAAAATGAGAATGAAGTAATATATTTTAAAATTTCATAAAATATTACAGAAATTATGACAGAAAGACCAAATTTCGCAATGTAATGTGTCAGGGAAGTTTGAAACTATGTCAGGGAATTGCCAGGGAATTTTGTTTCCTCTGGTTTGTGGCAACCCTGAAAGGCTTTTTCACGCCTTTGCAAACAGAAAAGACCCATATCAGATGACTGGAATAGGATCAGTCTGATATGGGCCTTTTCTGTTTGCTTATATTACTTATTGTTTATAGAGTTGAAAATGAGGTCTACATATCTGTTACAAGCTCTTGTTCATTACATAGTTTTAACCCAGTCTCATATAGACAGTTTTAACCCAGTCTCATATTGACAGTTTTAACCCAGTCTCATATTGACGCCTGTGGATGCCACTGTGACAGTCACTTTTTGAAACCATTGTGATAAATAGACATGTTTAACCCTTTACTTAACCCTTTCCTCCATAGGCTATTTTTAGATGATTCAACCTCTTTGGATGCATCTAACGAAAAGGAGCATTAACTAGAAAAAAGGATTTTTTTTTTTTAGAATTTTGTAATTTGAAACCATTGTGATAAATAGAGCATTTGCTCCTATAGGAACAAATGCTCTATTTATCACAATGGTTTCAAAAAGTGACGTAGAAAGGCGTATTTATGGAGTAAAGGGTTAATGAATATTCTTGTAAGAAATAATGACAATTGATGTGACTTCTGGATCTGCACTGTCTGCAACCACTCCCCAATTGACTCATTGTATTCTTCAGGCACTGACAGTTCAGGAAATGCTGGGTAAACAGCTGATCCAGCTGTATGGCATGTCAGCTGAGAAAGCCAGAGCTGTTACAGAGAAATATCCAACACCTGCACGGTGAGCTTCACAATGACTAGTCCAATGTCTTCAATTTAGTACATGTACTAAGCCAATGGCTTCAATATAGTACTGGGCCAATGGCTTCAATGTAGTACAAGGCCAATGGCTTCAATGTAGTACAAGACCAATGAATTCAATGTAGTACTAGGCCAATGGCCTCATTGTAGTACTAGGTCATCAGATTCAATGTAGTACAATACCAATGGCTTCAATGTAGTATCAGGCCAATGGCTTCAATGTAGAATTAAGCCAGTGGCTTCAATTTAGTCTGGGCCAATAGCTTCAATGAAGTACTAGGCCAATGGCTTCAATATACATTGTAGTACTAGGCCAATTGCTTCAATGTAGTACAAGGTCAATGGAGTCAATGTAGTACTGGGCCAATGGCTTCAATGTAGTGTAACGTGCACACCGAGAGACCCAGCAACAACAAACCCTGTCGGTGCAAAGCTTAAGCTCACATCAAGAGATGTTTGTTGCGCTATATATAACCTCCACTTCCCAAGATACAATGATCTGGTCAGCCTCATTTGCATAATTACCAACGTTCTACGAACGTTACATTACTCTCCCCTCCGAGAAGTCTCATCCCGAGACTTGGACCCTGGGAGACCCGTGGGTAAGGCAACTCCGGTCTGGCAGTTGTCTTCATCCCACCGCTGCCACCATTTGTAACGTGCACACCAAGAGACCCAGCAACAACAAACCCTGTCGATGCAAAGCTTAAGCTCCCATCAAGAGATGTTTGTTGCGCTATATATAACCTCCACTTCCCAAGATACAATGATCTGGTCAGCCTCATTTGCATAATTACCAAC
Organism: Azorinus chamasolen; assembly: GCA_963576725.1. Classification (NCBI taxonomy): domain Eukaryota; kingdom Metazoa; phylum Mollusca; class Bivalvia; order Cardiida; family Solecurtidae; genus Azorinus; species Azorinus chamasolen. The sequence continues at coordinate 101,156,113 of OY755235.1, read as the reverse complement.
GTTCTACGAACGTTACAGTAGCATTAGGCCAATGGCTTCAATGTAGTATCATGCATGTACTTATTTGAAATGATAGTAGAAGTGTAACAGGGTTTTAACTGAGCATGATGGATTAATACTTGAAAATAATAATATGCATTTAGTTTAGAGCCTCTTCACTTTAAACATTTGAATGCTGAATATTCAAAGTGGAATTTTCCATTAGTGTTCATAGTTAAATGTAGGGTTGATTCAGACTTAAATTGACCTGAGGTTTTGAATGACAAACATTGCAGACCATGGTCTGAGAGTTCCTACAAGAGCTCACTGAACTGGGTTTACACTGTTACTTAATTCCCCCCTTATGTTTCTTACAATATGATGTCAGTGTCACACAGTTTAGATTGATTGCTTATCTGAATTCAGTACAGTAGAACCTGTCTTAAGTGGCCATTCATTTATTGAACATAGGAATGCTAAAAAGCAGGTGGTTGATTAACCCTTTCCCTGTTCTATATTTATTCCAAATTCCAAAATACCTACTTTATATTTATGGACAAAATAGTTATTATGAAATATGGAAGAAGGAACATTGTAGCCATTTTAGAAACTAAAGAAACAGATCTATCAAATTCCATTAGCAAAAAGAGCAGACCTTGATCAGATGACTCTTATAGGAGCCATCTGATCTGGGTCTAATCTGTTTGTAAATGCGTGAAAAGGTTTTTATATGATTGAGGGAAAGGGTTTTACTGTATGTACCATATTGTCTAATAAATGCCTTGGGAGTGTAACATTTTTTTAAAGAGGTTTTTTACATATTGTATATAGGTGCTCATTTTCTGAATGCACTTGTCCAAACAAGCATCATGAACCAATTTGATTTTCATTTGAGGGGAAGTCTCTGCAAGAATCCTTTTGCTGATGTGATTGTAGAGAAATAATTTGTACAATGTATTGCGAAAAGCAAAGACATTGATTAGAGGACACCTTCAGAATGTCTTTGATCTGGATCTAAACCATTTATCTATGACCCATATTAGGAACACTAGGCATGAATTGGTTATGGTTATGTAGATTTAAAAATTGTGTGAAAAAATATCATATTTAAATGGAAATAGTGTAAACCCAGATATTAAGCCAAAGTCATTAAAATATATCACTTCTGATCAGGGTCAGTGGATTTTATTAAGTTCTTTGTTAACCCATAAGTCCATAAATACTCCTTGCTGCACCAGTGCAAACGGAGTAGATCCAGATCAGATGGCCACTGTAAGAGCTATCTGATCAGGGTCTTCTCTGTTTGCTGTTGGAATGATATGGATCTGATTCTACAGTGTTTACCAGGGCCAAAACTTTTCTTGTTTATATGCCATAATAAATGTTAAGTTTATTTATATTCATACATACATTATTTCTTGCATGAATATTCATGGAGTAAAGGGCTAAAGTATTATGCATGAGGATGAGTGTCAAATGTGTTCATCTTGATCGGATACCATGTCTATGACAATATGACTGGTCTTGGTCTACACTGTTTGCATTCACAGTAAGATACCTTGTCTCATAGAGTGGCTTATAATATATGTATTATACAAAAAACTACAGTAAAATGGCAGTCACTGGACTCACCTATAATATTTTTATATGTATTCTTTCTATCTGTTGCTTCCAGCCTCTTCCGGGCCTTTGATGAATGTCTAGACAGTAATGCTAGAGAGATACTCCTGTCCTCAATCAAGTGTGGGAAATCTGCAAGGTAATTATATCAATATTACTTGCATGCTATAGGGAATAAAGATTCTGTTAACCCTTTCCCTGTTCTATATTTAGTCCAATTTCCTATACCTACTGGATATTCATGGACAAAAAAGTTAAAATGAAATGTGGAAGGTGGAACATTGTAGCCATTTGAGAAACTAAAGAAACTGATCTATCAAATTATATTAGCGAACAGAGCAGACCCTGATCAGATGGCTCCTCTAGGAGCCGTCTGATCTGAGTCTACTCTGTTTACAAATGCATTAAAATGTGTTTATATGATGGGGAAAGGTCAACCCCTATTATGCTAAGCTTGACCCGACTGGCAATTTGCAAACAGCTTGGATCCAGATGAGTAACTCGAATGCCAACTGTTTGACATGCAATCAGTAGTTTCTTAAAAGCTTGAAAAAAATAGAATTAACAATTTACCTAAACTAGGCATCTGTTACACGTTTTCAAACAGAGCAGACCCAGACCAGACAGCTTTGGTAGATGCTGTCTGATCAGTGTCTGCTCCATTTAACATCTGCAACATATAACCCTTTATACACCTTTTTACACCTTTGAAAACAGAGTAGATCCATATCAGATGGCTACTGTAGGAACTGTCTCATCAGGGCCTGCTCTGTTTGCTTATAATACGATATAAATATAATTATGCAGCTTCTGTCATTGACGTGTGTGTGTTTATACAGTAAAACCTCTCTATAATGGCCACTAAATTGTGTTAATTAGTTGGGATTTAGGGCAGGTGGCTGCTTAAAGCAAGGTGAAAGTAAAACAGAACGCTCCTATAGGAGCGTTCTGTTTTACTTTCACCTTGCTTTAAGCAGCCACCTGCCTGTAACACAAAATACTTGATGTAATTTAGTGGCTGTTATAGAGAGGCTTTATTACTATATACCAATATAAGAATTACCCTAAAGTAATATTCACACATTATTTCTTACATGAATATTAATGGAGCGAAGGGTAAAAGACACATTGTACATGTATATTGGCAATGGTTTGAAGATCAAGGTTTCATTCTAGGTATTTTTCTGGTCCCAGCACAAACTCCTACTGTTTTACATCAGACTTGCAGTTTGCCACAAATATGATAATCCATTGATTCTAGAATGTATGCTGATCCCTATTATTATATTGTTTTATTAAGTTTATTGTTTAACCCTTTCCTTCATATAAACGCCTTTTCATGTATTTGCAAACAGAGTAGACCCAGATCAGACGGCTCCTACAGGAGCCTTTTGATCAGGGTCTGCTCTATTTGCTAAATGAATTTGATAGATCTGTTTCTTTACCTTCTAAAATGGCTAAAATATCCCACATTTTTAACTACGATGTTCCACCTTCTGTTTTTCATTGTAACCATTTTGTCCACAAATACAAAATGTATTCATTAGGTATTGAAATTTAGACAAAATATAGAACGGGGAAAGAGTTAGTTCGATGTTTATGTTTTCGCACCTTGAGATTGATCTTCACAACTTTCCAGCCAGCCTCAGCAGTGAGGTGTTAATTTTACAGGCCATGCATATCAAGAAATGACAAACTTGGAAATGGCACATGCAACATCATTATTATGCTTGTCACAAGGATCGGTCTAATACAATTGAGACTTGACATACTCTGGTGGTTTTTTTTGCTGCAAGTATTTAAGTTAAGGGATGCTACCACAGAATGCTGCATTGGCGAGTTTGAAGCAACAGTCACTGGTTCAGTTCAATAAGTCTGCAGCTGTTCAAACATCATCAAGTTAGACATAAAAATTAGCTTTATCCCAGTTACTTGACTAGATGTATGACCTAACGCTTGAAAAAGTAATACAGCTTGATGTCTGAAAAAGGTACTGATTTGTAAATGCATGTTTGCAAAACTTAGCCAGTGCTTGTAGCGTAATAACTGCTCGAATAGATTAATATGCAGCAGCTGGAATCAGTGGGGTCCAGTATGTTGGCCCTGTGACTGATATTTACAGATACAAGCAAACTAGCTCTTGTTTAACCCATTCCCTCATACACTATTTATAGACTCAACCTCTTTGAATGAATTTACTGAAAAGGTGCATTTACTAGAAAAAAAATTGCGATAAATAGAGCATTTGCTCCTGTAGGATATTTGAGCATATGGATTAGCTATGTTGTACTGTATTGTATTTGGCTATTTGATTACAGTAGAACCTGTTTTAACCATTTCCCTGTTCTATACTTATTCTAAATTTCAATACCTACTGAATATTCGGATAATTCATGGAAAAAATAGTTACAACAAACTATGGAAGATGGAACATTGTAGCATTTTGAGATAAATGCTCTGAAATTTGGAACACTTGTTTACCATCACAAGCTTCATCTGTAGTCACTGAGTACATAAATCTGTCAAGCAATTTGACAGAGTTATGGCCCTTTTTTAAATCAGAAAATTTTGGTTAAAGTTTTGTTACAGATTTGCGATCAAGGCAGCTGAGCAGGGGTATTCCATCACCTTTAAAGGATTCAAGTAGCAGTAATTTGTGAAAACATTGTCTGAAACCAGTAGATTTTCATATGATGTGGCAGAAATGTTCCTTTATGAAAGAAGTATTGCTCACTTGGCATGTTGGTTCATGTTCAGTACAGGATGATCATGGCTTTGTGGGTTCTTTTTTATTTTCAAAGGAGTTTTGATCCATCATGGCCGTCTTGCTTTCTGACATTTCAGGTCCCTTGGCCAGGCTCAGAGTAAACAGATTAGCCAGCTGTATAACACACATACAGCCCTTACTTGAGCTTAACAGAAAGGGGTTTGTTACGACTTGAGCTTTACAGAAGTATGCTAATTGCAAGACCAGCTGTACACCACACAGCCATGAGATGAGCTTACAGAACTATGCTTGTTACAAGGCCATATATACAACACTCAAACAACAGTGACTTGAACTTTACATAAAATAATGTTACAACTTGATCTTTACAGAATATGCTGATTACAGGGCCAGTGATGCAATAAAAATACATCCTTGACTTGATCTTTAAGACTTTATAGGAATGAGTTTGTTACTTGAGCATTACAGAAATATGCTGATTACAGGGCCAGTGATGCAATAAAAATACACCCTTGACTTGATCTTTAAGACTTTATAGGAATGAGTTTGTTACTTGAGCATTACAGAAATAGTCTGGTTACAGGGCCAGCTATACAACACACAGCACAGGCTTGAGCTGACAGACATGTTTTGTTACAATTTGGGGTGTTTTTTTTTTTTGTTTTTTTTTAATATACATTGTACTAGGTATAATGCCAGCATGTCATTGTACAGCCCCAACTAAAGCTTACCAAAAATATAGTACAAGCTGTACATCACACTTAAGGCACTGATGGAAGTTTAACAGCATATGCTGTTGACTGGGTTGAGATAATTATAGGAACATGTATGTTGGAAAGCAGTTTGTGAGCTTAACCCTTCTTATGTGGGAAATTTGTGTTCTGGCATTTGTGTTCTGGCATTGCAAACAGTGTAGATCGAGATCAGGGAGCTAGATGAGCTCTCTGATCAGTGTCTGCACTGTCATGCAAAATCCTCCAGTAAATGTTAAATGAACTGTATCATTAAACAATGATGATGCATTCAGTGAGTTATTAATATGCTACAGTAAAACCTCTCTATAAAGGCCACTAAATTACATCAAGTATTTTGTGTTAAAGGCAGGTAGCTGCTTAAAGCAAGGTGATAGTAAAACAGAATGCTCCTTGCTTTAAGCAACCACCTGTCGTAATACTAAATAATTTTCACAAATTAGTGGCCGTTATAGAGAGGTTTTACTGTCGTTTCATTAATTAGGTATTATGAATAAGCAGAAAAGTGTGACATGCCCTTGATGTCACCAGATGATGTTTATGTCTGTTTCAATCAAATATGAATTACTCAGGGATGTAAAGAGAGTATATTGTGAAATAGAAAGCAAGAGACAGAATAAAACCGTTTATGAAAACAGGCATATGTTTTGTTTATTAAATGGTCGGATTAGATAACCCATTGTGACAGTATTTAGTATTTCATAACGTATACAATGATATTATATGTGATAAATGATTGTAATCCATATGGTTTGCATTAGAGCCTTTGAGAGAATAAAAGAATGTCAAAATCCAGGAGGGAATTGTATGAGTATAACCTTTAACTCCATAAATATGCCTTTGCAAACAGAGTAAACCCAGATCAGAGTAAACCTAGATAGGAGCCATCTGACCAGGGTCTGCTATGTATGCTACAGTTTCTGCCATTGCCAAACATTCTTATGTTCATGTGCCATTATAAATATTAATGTAAATACTAAGGTAATTAATAGTTATAATGTAATTATTTCTTGCATGAATATTCATGGAGTCAAGTGATAAGATAATTTACATCAGGGTCCATGCTTATAAAGCTTTTAGTTGAGTCTGAGTTTCGTTCTCAGGCTTTTGATTGGTCAGATTTGAGTTCTCAAGCTTTTGATTGGTCAGATTTGAGCCAAAGGCTCAAATCTGACCAATCAAAAGCTTGAGAACGATCTCAGACTCAACTAAAAGCTTTATAAGCATGGACCCAGATGCCTTCTGTAGCTACAGCTATACCAGTTCATGGGTTTAGTGCAGAACTGTTTTAACTGCAGTCTAATTTACACTTTCCCTGTTCTATGTTTATTTCAAATTTCAATTACAATCTTATTGAATATTCATAGACAAAATAGTTATAATGAAATATGGAAGATGTAGCCGTTTTAGAAAGTAATGAAACGGATCTATAAAATTCCCATTAACAAACACAACAGACCCTGATCAGACGGCTCCTATAGGAACCATCTAATATGGGTCTACACTGTTTGCAAATGCGTGAAAACGCGTTATATTGGGGAAAGGGGTAAATAAATAATTTGCATCTCCTCTAAAACACTTGGACCAGTTGTAGCTAAACTCTTGTTGCCATGGCAACTGAAAGGAAAAACTTTGAAAATATACTTGTCTGAAAGCACTGTGCAGATTTCGATGGGTTTTTTTCTTCAGAAATTACCCATAGGTGACCCTCAACCAAATTGTTCAAATTATTATGATACGTTAACAGACATTGCCACCAAGGGTGAGGCTACTTTTCCTTATAGCTATAGTGAAAATTAAAAAAAATCTACAGGACATCAGTATTTCTTACATGAAAATTCTTATGGTAAATAGTTCATATACTGATACTATTCAAAATTAGAACAGAAGTAAGGCAGAAAAGTTGGAAAATGGCACAACAGTGTACATCAACCCCAGAATCACAAATGAACGTGCTCACATGACCGTCATAAAACTGTTCCTAACTTGTTCCACACTGACATCATTTAATGGTCTGCGATACTAAAAATGTCACATAGTGCCAAAGGATGCAGAGCATAAAGGAACGCTACAAGCAGCGATTCATAGCAAACGAAGAGAGTGCATACTGATATTATACACATACTTTTATGATGTATCATACATACTATACACACAGAACTGTTCACTGTATGTTTGACACCGACAGCATATTAGCTGCGCCGTTAAACCAAAACTAAAGTTTTCATTCAACAGCTGTATCAATATTGATTTCGAGCAAAGTAGTTAACCCTTTACTGCATATAAACGTAATTCACACACAGTAAAACCTCTCTATAACGGCCACTAAATTACATCAAATAGCTTGTGTTAAAGGCAGGTGGTTGCTTAAAGCAAGGTGAAAGTAAAACAGAACGCTCCTATAGGAACGTTCTGTTTTACTTTCACCTTGCTTTAAGCAACCACCTGCCCAAAATACCAAATAATTAACACAATTTAGTGGCCGTTATAGAGAGGCCTTACAGAGTAGGCATAGATCAGACGATTCTATATTTATTACAAATTTCAGTACCTACTAAATATTCATGTACACAACTGTTTTAATGGAAAGTGGAACATTGTAGTCTTTTTAGAAAGTAAAGAAACATACGTATCAAAGTACATTAGCAAACAGAGCAGATCCTGATCAGACGCCTCCTATAGGACACATTTACACAATAGTTTTAATGGAACTCCTGTAGGAGCCGTCTTATCTGGGTCTGCTCTGTTTGCAAATGCAAGAAAACACGTTTTAATGAAGGAAAGGGTTTAATCCGTTGTCGATAAATCGTACATGTACATCAAAATAATCCGAACAGGAAGGCCTTAGGCATGTTGATCGTGTTTCTTTCGTGTCTCCAGCAAAGTGCAAGGAGCTTTGTGCTCGATGGTAGGAGTGGCTAGAACTTAGAAGGATTTGGTTTCTCAGTGATGTTTATTACTTAATCCCTTTCTCCATAAATACGCATTTGCAGATAGAGTAGACCCAGATCAGATGGCTACATGTATAGATATGATTCTACAGTTTCTGCCATGGCAATAATTCCTTTGTCTATGTGCTACTATAATAACTAATCTAATTAATATTCATGATGTCATTATTTCTAACATGCATATTCATGGAGTAAATGGTTAACCCTTTCCCTGTTCAATACTCATACAAGAAAATAATGACATAATGAATATTTATTAGCTGGTGTTTGTGTCATCTGCCGAGAGGCAGTGTGTCACATAGGGGTCACTTTTCCGTCGTCGATTTGTCCGTCTGTCTATCTGTCTGTGTCTGTCACACTATTTTTACTCTAAAACCTCTCCCAGCAGATGACACGTGTTGCTTTGAACACTCTTGTTTAAAACGGCATAAGCATATACATGGGATCTTTTGGTTATAGACTCGGATCAATAATAAGTTATTGCGCAAACCGAACAGACCCTGATCAGACGGCTCATATAGGAGTTCTCAGGTTTCGGTCTACATTGTTTGCAAATGTAGGTGTATGTATGTCACGCATTTAACCCTTTCCCTGTTCTATGTTTATTCCAAATTTCAATACCTGAATATTCATGGATAAAATAGTTATAAAGAAATATGGAAGGTGGGATGTTTTAGAAGGTAAAGAAACAGATCTATCAAATTCATTTAGCAAATAGAGCAGACCCTGATCAGACGGCTCCTCTAGGAGCCGTCTGAACTTTGTCTACTCTGTTAGCAAATGCATGAACATGTGTTTACAGTAAACCCCTCTAAACCGGACGTTAAAATTAGCATAAATGTCAGTATTAGAGACAGGTGGCAGCTTAATGCAGGGTGAAAGTCATGCAGAAAGCTCCTACAGGAGCTTTCTGCATGACTTTCACCCTGCATTAAGCAGCCACCTTCTTAAAAGTATCTAAAGTCCGGGTTAGAGGGGTTCTACTGTATATGAAGGAAAGTGTTAAGGTACCAACTGTGGACTAAAACTTGTAAACGGGTCTCTTTATGGACAAGGTCTCTTCAGTGTTTGCAAACCGTGTACACCCAGAGTAGCTGCAGCAGTCAGATTCTACACTTTGTTGATAACTTTTGTCATATAATGATGTAATTTACCTAAACACGTATTTAACACTTTCCTTCATATAAAGACATTTTCTCACATTTGCAAACAGAGTAGACCCATATCAGATGACTCCAATAGGAGTCATCTGATCAGGGTCTGCTCTGTTTACTAATGGAATTTGATAGACCCGTTTTTTTAGTTTCTAAAATGGCGAAAATGTCCCACCTTCCATATTTCATTCTAATTATTTTGTCTATCAATATTCAGTAGGTATTGAAATTTGGATAAACAGAAGAACAGGGAAATAGTTAAGTTATGCAAAGAGTCACGTTTCCGGGTGAAGTAATTTAAGCCTTTCACCGTTGAATATTCATGCAATAATTAATGACGCCATGAGTATTGATTGATTGAATATTTATAATAGCATATGTGCACATGAATATTTGGTAGAAGTGTTTAAACTAAATTCGATTAGTTACTAAGTATCGACTTTCGACTGAGTTTTTGCGTCCAACACCAAATATCCGTTGACGCCATTTTTAGCTTAAAGTTGCCCGGAATCTTACTTAACTGCGATCATGTCCATTTCGATAATACCCCCATTCCACTAGGCGGCGGTTCCACTGCGATCATGGCGATTCTCGAAATTCTTCCAAATCGCCGCAGAAGCGCCGTCATGTGCCTAATTTTGGGCGTTTCCAGTACGGCTACGCTTCGTCTACGTTTACTACGTTGCTGTTACGACCTTGCTTCGACCTAGGCGCAGGAACTGCGCTTCTGTTGCGCTTTTGGAACGTTTCTATATAAAATAGGTGATTAAACTGCTTTCGAAGCAGTTGACCATCATCCTTCGAAGAAGATGGATCAAATTGTTTTGAAGACCCAGAACAAGAAAAACACAGTCGGGCCTGATCTATGTCTTTTTGCTAAGTCTTTCTATGGGGTGACTCAGGCATTAACCTTTTCCATGTTTAATATCCATGTAAGAAATAATTATCTTATGAATATTTATAAGCTGCATTTTTAAAATTTAACCATTTTAAGAAATGATTTTGCTTTGACAAAAACGAGAATCATATCTATATCATGTTAAAAGCAAACAGAGCAGACCCTGATCAGACGGCTCCAATAGGAGCTGTCTGATATGGGTCTACTCTGTTTGCAAATGTGTGAAAAAGCATTTATATACGGACAAATATCTCGACGCTTTTGTTGCGATGCGATTGCGCTACGTTACTCACGCTGCGGCTACGATACTGCTGCGTTCATGAATTTCTTACTACGCTTTTGCGGCGATTCGTGTCCACGGCGATGCCGAGACGATTGTTTGAGCATGGTCAAAACAATCGCCGTGAAGTTGCGATCAAGACGCTTCTACAACGATCAGGACGTTTCTACTGCGATGTTGCCGTTACTGCTACGATTCGCGGCGTTTTTACCAAAATTCCGAAGCATAGCGGAATCGCCGCTCAGTGGAATGGGGCTATTACTTAACGCATTAGTACCCAGTGTCCCTTTAAAAAGGACATATGTAAACAGTGCACAACTAGATCAGATGGCCCCTGAATGGTTCCTTTGATCAGGGTCTGCATTGTTTGCTTAACCCATCGGTGTCAATGACTTATACAAACAAATATTTTGTTTGTTGTGCCTCCTCAAAATGAACAAGAGTGTCAGTAGGCACAATATACGACCGTCAAGGCTTTGCTCAACATAAACTGAGGTTAACATATTTGCTAAACGCAAGTTCTAAGTCCAATTGTGCGACCTTGACCGTTGATAAACATACCGGGACACACCCATGCTACTGTAGCATGTCCAGATAAACATTGTGGTGTAATTTGAGAATGATCCACCAAGCAGAATTTGCTTGACAGAGTTATGTTCTCTTGCCTACAGGTGAAGCTTGTGATGGTGAACAAGTGTTACAATTTTCAAAGCTTTATCTGGAAGGGTTATGTAAATAAGTGGACTTTAACAAAATCCTTACCCCAAACTTCTAAGTTAAAAATGGACATAATTCTGTCAAAATGCTTGACAGAGTTATGTTCTCTTGCCTACAGGTGCAGTTTGTGATGGTGAACAAGTGTTACAAGTTTCAAAGCTTTATCACAAAGGGTTGTGTAAATAAGTGGACTTACAACATAAATTGAGGTCAACATATTTGCTTAACGCAAATGCTAAACGCAAATTCTAAGTCCAATTGTGCAACATTGACCTTGGATATACGTACCACGACACACCCATGCTACTGTAGCATGTCCAGATAAACATTCAGGTGAAATTTGAGAAGGATCCACCAAGCAGAACTTGAGTTAGAGATATTACAGAGAGACAGACATTTAACACATTTGCTAAACGCACATTCTAAGTCAAATTGTGCGACCTTGACCTTTGAAATACGTACCGGGACTGGGCATGCTACCGTAGCATGTCCAGATAAACATTTTGGTGAAATTTGGGAAGAATCCACCAGGCAGAACTTGAGTTAGAGATGTTACAGACATACATACAGGCGGACTGACAGCGCCATTCCATAATACATCCCGTTTTTTCAAACGGGCGTATAAAAATAGGTGTGTTCCAAAGTAAGATTTGAACCGAGTTTCCTTGCTTGAATATCATAGACATAAATAGATTAATTTCTACATCATTTTTAGCTCACCAGAGCACAAAGTGCTCAGGGTGAGCTTTTGTGATCGCCTGATGTCCGTCGTCGTGCGGTCGTGCCGCGTCAACAATTTCAACCTTTAAAAAGCTTCCCCTCTGAAACTGGGGGGTTCTCAGCTTTCATATTTGGCACATAGCACCATATTCAGGTTCTCTACAAAAGTTATATAAAGTATGCCCCTGGGGTCAAATTTGGCCCCGCCCCAGGGATGGCCAGTTTTCAATAGAAACATATAGTGAAAACTTTGAAAATCTTCTCTGAAACTGGAAGGTTCTCAGCTTTCATATTTGGCACATCTAGCATCATGTTCAGGTCCTCTACAAAAGTTATATAAATTATGCCCTTGGGATCAAATTTGGCCCCGCCCCAGCGGTGGCCCATTTTCAATAGAAACATATGTTGAAAACTTTGAAAATATTCTCCTGTTGAAAACTTTGAAAATATTCTCCTCTGAAACTAGAAGATTCTCAGCTTTCATATTTGCCCTTGGAGTCAAAATTGGCCCGCCTCAGGAGTGGCCAGTTAGCTATACTAACATATAGTGAAAATTTTGAAAATCTTCTCCCCTGATTGTCTGGTGAGCGATATCAGGGTCATCATGGCCCTCTTGTTTAAATACCACATTAAATTAGAACCTGTATGAAGTGGACATTCATTTATCGAACATAGGAGTCTTAAAAGCAGGTGGTTTAATGCAGTGCAAAAATAATGGCAGCTTAATACAGGTTAAAAGTAATGCAAAAAGCCTATAGGAGCTTTCTGCATTATTTTGACCTGTATTAAGCTACCAACTCAATTGCAGGCCTTCCAGCATTCCTACTTTTTCAACAGCTTCCTACTTTTTGCTAGTTTTTCCTAAAAAACTCCTATTATTCCTACTTTTTTTTAAAGTCTGCAAAAAATATAATGTATGATCGTTGTACTACAGTAAAAACCTCTCTTAACCGGGCGTTAAATCTAGTATAAATATCGGTCTTTGGGACAGGTGACAGCTTAATGCAGGGTGAAAGTCATGCAGAAAGCTCCTATGAGAGCTTTCTGCATGACTTTCATCCTGCATTAAGCAGTCACCTGCCTAAAATGTCTAAATTCTTCTTTACTAGATTTCCGGTTAAGAGAGGTTTTACTGTATTTATATTTGCAGAAAATGAACAAAATATGTAAAACTTGCTGGTTTCCTTCATAATAAAAGCTGAGGGAAGACTTTTGACAGCTACAAATGGGGAGAAGGAATATATTTAAGCATAGAAATGGCCCAAATTAGCCCTCCAGATTACCTATCTTTCAAACGATTCAAGGGGCTTTGCCCCCGGCTCCCCTACCAGATCATTGGCCTGGACCCACAAGGCGGCTCAGGCCGCCCCTTAACCACAGGCCTCGCTTTCCTTTTATATCCCCTGGTCTGAAAATAATGAAAAACCTGACACAGTTCAGCAACAGAAACTGTCGGAGCATTGGTTCACTGAATATATTCAATGTGGCACATAGAATGGTAGGATTTTGCATTAAGAATGGCTCCTCTAGGTAAGCTAATAGCCAATTATAATTACATATTTAACAAAAAATATTCCTTCTTTTCCTACTTTTTGTAAAATATATTCCTACTATTTCCTACTTTTCTGTCAGAAAACCTCCTACTTTTTCCTACTTTTTTGTGAGTGGCTGCTGGAAGGCCTGCAACGGTCTTACAGTCTCAACATTAGACCTCTTTTTGATGACCGCAATACAGGTTCTACATTACTTACAACAAAGAAGTTATATTCTGTTCAAGCAACATTTGATGGCATTTCTTCATCGAACCGTTCCGCAACGGATATATTGAATTCCATGAGAAGAGTGAACGTTAGCGGATAAGGCGTAAGCACTGTTCTATTATCTGTCTAATATCTTGTCTGATATGTGTTTGTATTGAGATCTTGATGTCGTGATGTGTCATAATTGACCCTGTCAGAGCTGATATAAATTCCTGTAGAAAACTGTATCAGTCTTAGCTGTCGTTTTGTGCTGAACTTTTACACCGGTATTAGACAAAGACCGTATGAGGATGGAGTTTAGAATCTGCTCTGTGATTGCCGCGTTCTTGATTATCACTAACGGTGAGTTGACTCCCTGCTATGTACATGTATTGTACAAAACAATCATCTATATATTTGTAAACATACATTCAAAAACAAGTAAACCCTTGACTCCATAAATACACTTTTCTGTGCCGATGCAAACAGAGTAGAACCAGATCAGACGACTATTGTAGGAGCCGTCTGATCAGGGTATGCTCTGTTTGCTTATAAGATAATACATATATGAACATGTGATCCTACAGTTTCTGTAAAGAACAAATTTCCTGTGGTCACATGTTATTATAAAAAATAATCTAGTTAAACCAATTCCCTCATATTGACGACTCTGTAAAAATCACTTTGTGAAACCATTGTGATAAATAGAGCATTTGCTCCTATAGGAGCAAATGCTCTACTTATCACAATAGTTTCAAACTACAAAATTCTAAAAAATTCTTTTCTCTAGTAAATGCTCATTTTCGGTTGATTTATTCAAAAAGGTTGTATCTAAAAATAACTTATGAGGTAATGGGTTAATATTGATTTTGTCATTATTTCTTACATGCATATTCATGTGGTAAAAGGTTCAGTTTTGCAGGACAAAATTTATTCAGCGAACCATCTATAGGCGTTTAATCATTGTTTTGAACATTATGATAAGGCAATATCAATAGAGAATCAGAAACAGAGTAAACACATTTGGTAATTGTCCTATAAGAGCCGTCTGATCAGGGTCTGCTCTGTTTGCTTTTGACATGATATATATCTGATTTTATAATTTTTGTCAAAGCAAAGCGCTTTTCTGAAAGTTTACATTATAAAAATTGTAGCTAATAAGTATTCATAATGTCATTATATCTTACATGAATATTGAACAGGGAAAATGTTATTTAACCCATTCACTCATATAAACGTGTTTTTACGCATTTACAAACAGAGTAGACCCAGATCAGACGGCTCCTATAGGAGCCGTCTGATCAGGGTCTGCAATGTTTGTTAATGGAATTGGATAGATCTGTTTCTTTAATTTCTAAAATGGCTACAATGTTCCACCTTCCAGATTTCATCATAGCTATTTTGTCCATGAATATTCAGTAGGTATTGAAATAAACATAGAACAGGGAAAGGGATAAAGCTGCCAATATGTTTATTCATTGAATGATCGTTATAACTAGGTTCAATGTCTTCAATGATATAACGGGATGGTGAATCTGCTATTTTTATTCAGAACAAAACCCCAAAACCATGGCATATATGTAACTCTTAAATACAAATGAATAAAATGCAATCACTAAGTCTAGTTTACAAGACACTTTGATTATATACAAATTATACAATGTTGATGTATGGGCAACGTTAACACAATACAGGGAACTCAAGATAAACAATTATTCATTTGATTTTAATACATGTACATGCAACATGCATCTTTATACATGGTTGAGTGTACATGCACGTATAAAAAGTTGGATTAGAGACAGTAGTCTAACATATCCATTTGTGTCATTCATTCATTCATTCATTCATTCATTCATTCATTCATTCATTCATTCATTCATTCATTCATTCATTCATTCATTCATTCATTCATTCGTTCATTCATTCATTCATTCGTTATTCATTCATTAATTCATTCATTCATTCATTCATTCATTCATTCATTCATTCATTCATTCATTCATTCATTCATTCATTCATTCTTCTTATGCATTGCTTTGTTTCAAAACATGTATAACACTTACTGAATATATATCTTGCGATGTATTCAGTAACACTTTGTCGATTTTTTGTGTGTAAGAAAAAGTATTGTGAACAGAATTGAAGAAAACACGTTTAAGTTTCTATAGTGTGTACAGCGTAACCCTTTACTGCATATACAGTGAATCCCCGCTAAACAGGAATTCTAGTAGAAGAATTTGGAGATTTTTAGGCAGGGTGAAAGTCATGCAGAAAGCTCCTCTCACCCTGCATTAAGCTGCCACCTGTCTCCATTCGTCCTACAGTAAGCAACCATCTGCGTTTAAAGACATCCGTGTTTTAATTCATTCTCTCCTAGGCTATATTTAGACCAAACCTTTTTTTTTATTAATCTACCGAAAAGGAGCATTAACTAGAGAAATGGACATTTTTTAGAATTTTGTAGTTTGAAACCATTGTGATAAATAGAGTATTTGCTCCTATAGGAGCAAATGCTCTATTTATCACAATGGTTTCACAATGTAGATTTTATAGAGGCGCAAAAATGCGTCACTAGGGGGTAATGTGTTAACGCCTATATCAATAAAGCAGACCCGACTCAGACAGTTCATGTTGGACCAGACTCTATTTGCATAGTATTTAATATAATTATGTATGATTTTGCGTTTATTTCTATGGTCAAAAAGTATCCTGTTCATATTCTATTTGAAAAAAAACCCCATTCATTTAGTATGTTAACATGAATATTCACGAAGAAAAGGGTTAACCCTTACAGTGCGAGACATAAGTTACTAATGTCCTTTGCAAACAGTGTAGATCCATATGAGAGAGCTCCTAAAGGATCCCTCTCATCAGGGTCTGCACTGTTTGTCATGTTACACTTTTCTTTAGACAAATCCTTAAATATTCACCATAAGCTTGACCTGCTTGTATTTTGGAATAGTCCATTTGAAATATCAGCTTTGTAAGGGTTAAACATATAGTAAATCCTCTCTATAACGACCACTTAATTCTGTTTATTAGTTGGTATTTAGGGTAGGTGGCTGCTTAAAGCAAGGTGAAAGTAAAACAGAACGCTCCTGTAGGAGCGTTCTGTTTTACTTTCACCTTGCTTTAAACAATAAACAGCCACCTGCCTTTAACACAAAATACTTGATGTAATTTAGTGGTCGTTATAGAGAGGTTTTACTGTACATACACTCGGTTAAAGGTTTCACATTTTCATATTTGTATACCGTTTCCATCCTTACTAGAACAGTATGAACACGAATTACATTTTGTAGAAGAAGCATAACTATTCACTGTTTCAATCAAACATGAGTCGGGGGAGTCCCATTTCTAATAACATTCATGCATACGACGAGCACACTTAGAAGTTAGCCTTTATTGTTGCATACTATAATGTGATATTGTTTCGACTGTGAGAGAACAGTAAACCCTCTCTATAACGGCCACTGAATTACCTCAAGTATTTTGTGTTAAAGGCAGGTGGCTGCTTAAAGCAAGGTGAAAGTAAAACAGAACGCTCCTATAGGAGCGTTCTGTTTTACTTTCACCTTGCTTTTAAGCAGTCACATGGCTGAAATACGAACTAAATAACACAATTTAGTGGCCGTTATAGAGAGGTTTTACTGTATTAGCGATTGCTGAAAATAAGGACTGAGATAAATTCGACCGCACGATCTTTAGTAAAACGTTCACAAACAAGACAGCTGAAGGCGAAGTTGACATTGCAACTTAGCTTTAACCAGACAGCTAAAAGCAAAGCTGAGATTGTTCCTTAACTTTCACCAGACTGTTATAAGCACAGGGGAGGTGGGGGGGGGGGGGGGGGGGCTTTCGTGTGTGTAGATGGTCTAAAAAGTAAAAAAAAATATGATTGGGTCAATTTAGTGTTATATTATATACGTATATAATATAACACTAAATCGACCCAATCATTTTTTTTTTTACTTTTTAGACCATCTATACAAATTGGTTCGATTTCGTGTTATATTATATACGTATATAATATAACACTAAATCGACCCAATCCTTTTTTTTTACTTTTTAGACCAGCTAGACCCACGAAATGATCCCCTGTGGCTATAAGCAAAGATGACACTGTTCCTCTATAACGTTCCCAAGACTGCTATAAGCAAAGCTGACATTGCTTCTAAACTTTCATGACAGTTGACATTGTTCCATAACGTTCACCAGACAACTAACAGCAACGTTGACAACTGCTCCTTACCGTTGAACAGACTGCTTAACTCTTTTCGCGCCAAATTTAAAAGTGTCGTCTGCAGTAATAATTTCATATTAAATATAATTCTAAACTAAATAATAAAAGTATAGTAGTAAAACATTTGTTTTTAAAAACCTGTAGACTTGGGCTAAAACAATACAGAAAACAGTGTAGTCCCAGGTCAGATGCCGCCTTGAAAAGGCGGCATCTAACCTGGGACTGCACTGTTTTCAATGGTGCCAACAGGCGACATTGGCGCCGAAAGAGTTAAAGCCAAGTTGACATGGGTTCATTCGGTTTGCTGTAAAGGCGTAGATAGACATATTTATGGAGTAAAGGGTTAATACACATGCATGGACTTGGACTAAACGTTTCAACGTTATAGAATGACATCTCCCATACAATAGATTTCTGATCAGGGCCTATTCTGTTTGCTAAAACATTAAAATGTGTATATATGAATTAACCCTTTCCCTGATGAATATTCATGTAGGAAATAATGACGTCATGAATACTGATTATATTTTTTAATGTCATATGGACACAGGACATTTCGGCTCAGACAGAAGCTGTAGACTCTATATTACACATTAAGCAACCAGAGCAGACCCTGATCAGACGGCTCCTATAGGAGCCGTCTGATCTGGGTCTACTCTGTTTGCAGATGCGTCAGAATGCGCTTACACAAAGGAAAGGGTTAAAGGTAAAATATGTATGTCAAATATTACAAATATGGCAAAGGACCAAGAGTATACAAAAATACCAGTCAACATAAAAAGACCTGTAAGATATTATGAATGGAAGTGATTCGTGTACTTTTGTTACCTAAAGTCTCGCCTACTGTGCAGCTGGGGCTGAATATGAATTGACACTTCCCCTGTTCAATATATATCCATTTAAGGAAAATGACATCATGAATATTTATTAGCTTAATTTTTATAATGATTTATGAACACAGTGTGTTTTGCTTTGGTAGAAGCTGTAGAATTATATCTAAATAATTCAATAGAAAACAGATTAGACCCAGATCAGACAGCTCCTACGGGAGCTGTCTGATCTGGGTCTACTTTGTTTGAAAAAATAAATGTGAAAAATGTCTTTATATGACGGAAAGGGTTAACTCTTCACCTGCTAAAGGCGTCCTTACTGATATTTGCAAACAGTTTGGATCCAGATGAGACGCCGAGTAACTCGGTGTCTCACCAGAATCTAAACGGCCGCTATGCGCGAGATGACCGGTATATGCAAACAGTTTTGAACCAGATGAGGAGACGCCGAGAAACTCGGTATCTCAACATGGCCGATGAATAGTTTCAGTAGCAACTGTAGCAGTGAATAGTTTCACTTATTCCCTACTAGTGACGCCTTTGGTCACCTCTGTAAAAGACGCTTTTTGAAACCATTGTGATAAATAGAGCATTTGCTCCAGGGGAGCAAATGCTCTATTTATCACAATGGTTTCAAAACTACATAATTCTAAATGCTTCCTTTTCTTTATTAAATTCTCCTTTTCGGTAGATTTATTCAAAGAGGTTGGGTCTTAAAATGGTCTAGGAGGGAATGAGTTAAAACCGTGAATGAAACAGAATTTATAGCAGTGTCTTCTTTAGCGGTCATTCATTTATAGAACATAGGAATCTTAGAGCAGGTATTTGCTTAATGCAGGTCAAAAGTAATGCAAAAGAGCTGCATTACATTTTGTCCTGCATTAAGCTACAACCTGCTTTAGAGATCCATAATTATGCATACACATGTATTTTGATAGCCGCTTAAGACAGGTTCTATTAAAGAAATTTTACACCAGATTAAAGTTTGAACAGAAGGTGTTTTTTCACACGGTGAGAATTATCTAATAAACAAAACGGAAAAAAATGTTTTGAGGCAGTTATCACTTCATTATAATTCATAATTATGCACATAAAACTCACCCCAACAGATTAGTGATGTATCGGTAGGCGCGCCGTTATTTAACCCTTTCCTTCATATAAACATCTATCCACATATTTGCAAACAGAGTAGACCCAGATCAGACGGCTCCTATAGGAACCGTCTGATCAGAGTCTGCTCAGTTTGCTAATAGAATTTTGATAGTTCTGTTTCTTTGCTTTTTAAACGGCTATAATGTCTTCCTTCCATATTTTATTATATTTATTTTGTCTATGAATGTTCAGTAGGTATTGAAATTTGGAAAATATAGAACAGGGAAAGGGTTAACCCTTTGCCTGATAGAAACGTGTCGTCACGCTTGTAGGAGTCGTCTGATCAGTGTCTGCTCTGTTTGCTTTTGAAATAATATAAATCCGATTCTACATTTTCTCTCGTGGCCAAATAGTCCTGTGCTCATATGCCATTCTAAAGATTCAGATAACAAATATCCATGATGTCATTATTTCTCACATGAATATTCAACAGGGAAAGGGTTAAGTACATGTATATGCCATTCATAAAGTAGAATCCGCTGTTTTGAATAACAAACAGCGCAAACGTTGATCAGGGGGTCTCATTCCCTCGTACAAACGCTTTTTCACGCCGTTGCAGGGTTGACATACATCAGACTGCTTTTATTGAAGCCGTTTCTGTTAGTGTCTGCTCTGTTTACTTATGAAATCACAACACATCTTGCTCTACAGTTTCCATCAAAACGTCACGCGTGATGTTGTATATCTTGTGCAACGTCTACTCGTGGTTCTGTATATCTTGTATTAAATCTTACGCGTTTTGTTGTTTATCTAGTTTTAATTCCCACGCGTGATGCTGTATATCTAGTGTTTTTGTTTATATCATGCTTATTCATTTTCTCTGTTAATTTGTTTATGTATCTCTTATGCCCGTATGGGCCATGGGTTTAAAATAAACTTAACCCTTTCCTCCATAAGCTATTATTAGACCCAACCTATTTGAATGAATCTGCTGACAATGAGCATTTGCTAGAGAAAGGGAACATTTTAGAATTTTGTAGTTTTGAAACCAGTGTGATAAATAGAGTATTTGCTCCTAAGGAGCAAATGCTCTATTTATCACAATGGTTTCGAAAAGCGAAAGGCGTAGAAAGGCGTATTTATGGAGGAAAGGGTCAAACTAAACAGCGTTAACTACTACGCTTCATGCAGTCTAAAGTAATAAAGAACACACTGAGTTTATTCATCTGAGATGGAGTAACGTTATTTTTTTCTCCTGATTACAGAGGAACGGCCGTTATCCTTCACTGGATCCCAATGTATCGATTATTAGTCACCGTAATTCATGATTTATTTAACGATTTGCTCCACACCTTTGCTCCATACCTTTTAACGGCTTTGCAAACATGATAGACAGACAGAGAGAAGCTGTCACATACTAAAGTATGACGATTTTTTTCATACCTCCGTGAAAAAAATATCTATATATTACTTATAATTTAATATCACTACTGAATGTAACAAAGAAATTAAAATAATATTCACAAATCATTTGTTTATTTTCAACATTTAATACCGAATCATATAACTGCGGAAGAATACAAAGTAGTTCCGGCAAGGCATGGCCTAAGAAAAACATCATGGAGGTATAATAAAAAACAGCCAACCATAGCTCGCCAAAAGTAATAAAAATAAACAATTTTGAACTACAGTGCTCCCTCCCTACAACGACCCTCTCAATAACGAGTCCCTCCTTACAACAACGCATGTCACTGTTTCCGAAAGAACAAGGCTCCAGAAACAACTTTTTTACATCGTATTTCCTTTATGCCTCCATCAAACCCTATGGTGTGACCACTCTTTAGAATCGTCACTTTGTCACTTTGTGACGATTCTAAAGAGTGGTCACAACATAGGGTTTGATTGAGGCATGACGGTTTTAGTTCTCGAAATACACCTTATCTGGGGATCTGCAAACAAGCTAATTATGTTTGATTTTCCCTCCCTCTGAACAACACATACAATCTTCGTATCCCAAAGGGTGTCGTTGTAGAGAGGGAACACTGTATACTCAATTAAACGTCCGGTTGAAAGAGGTTTTACTGTACTAGAACGATTTAACACACAAATCACGCATCGTGCTTTGAAAGCATTGGCAATTGCTTTTTTAAACATAAACTTAACATGATATTATTTCGTACGATCAATAGCAAGAACTTGAATTTAACTCATTCCCTCCTAGGCTATTTTAGGCAAAACCTCTTTGAATAAATCTACCGAAAAGGAGCATTAACTATTGAAAAAGAGAATTTTAGATTTGTGTAGTTTTGAAACCATTGTGATAAATAGAGGATTTGCTCCTATGGAGCAAATGCTCTATTTATCACAATGGTTTCAAAATGTGATTCTTACAGAGGCGCCAAATTGCGTCACTAGGAGGGAACGTGTTAAACGAATTAGACAAACGTGCACCACGTAGGTGAGCCCAAAATGTCACCTTTACCATATATTCCATGACTATTCATATA
The DNA here is from genome assembly GCA_963576725.1 of Azorinus chamasolen. Taxonomy (NCBI): domain Eukaryota; kingdom Metazoa; phylum Mollusca; class Bivalvia; order Cardiida; family Solecurtidae; genus Azorinus; species Azorinus chamasolen. The sequence continues at coordinate 101,133,900 of OY755235.1, read as the reverse complement.
CGGATGATGAAATCGTGATCTTTTAACCCTCTTCATGTTCTATACGGGAATACGAGTGCAAGTAAAATATATTCTTGTTATCAATTAACCAAGCTTTATGTACTGTTAAAGGTATTATGTATTGGTACATGTAACTCACAAATGCATTGTAATCACTCTAAATTTGAAACTTTCGACCGGATAAAGACACAGAAGATTAAATCTTTAGTACTTGACATTGCAATTGAATTACAATTACTATAAATGCCGTCTGAGTTGGATATATCGGGTTATTAGCTAATCAAATACCAGAATTGGATCCAACCGGACTTCCCCTGTTGATGAGACGAACAATAGATACATAGTCTGATATTTCCTATGTATTTACTCGGTTTATTTATTTACTAATATATCTGTTCATGTGATTGTCTTACTACGAAAGTATTAACGTCTTTAATATGCGGTACGTACAATTATTGTTTAGAATATTAATACGTGACGCAAACTTATTATTCAGAAACAGTTTGGATTCGATTTGATGTTAATAAACTTTACATCTACCAAGGACACAAGCTGTTTGACACTCATATACTTCCTAACTGAAACGATGTGGTTATCTATGAAAACAGTCGGATTCTCACACGACCTGGCATTAAACACATGCATGCATACTCATATTTGATTAGCCGTTTCTCCATTTGTCATTGTGAATTGTTTATGTTATTATATTTATGCTGATGGCGCCTGCTCACTGCAGGACTTGTGCTTATTCGAAATAAACTAAACTAAACTAAAACTATATTCATTCCTAATTTCAATACCTACTGAATACTCATGGACAAAATAGTTATAATGAAATATGGAATAGAAATATTGCAGTCATTTTAGAAAAGTAAAGAAACAGATCTATCAAACTCCATTAGCAAACAGAGCAGACCCTGATCAGACGGCTCCTATAGGAGCCGTCTGGTCTGGGTTTACTCTGTTTGCAAATGTGTGAACACACGTTTATATGAGGGAAGGGGTAAAGTAGATTAATATTTAAAATGTCATATTACCGGTAACACATGGAAGTTTTGACAAAGCAGAAACTGCAGAATGAAATCTGTATATTCCATAAGCAAACAGAGATGACCGGACGGCTCCTATAGGGTATACTCCGTTTGCAAGGGCGTATGTATGGAGTAAAGGGTTAAAACTGCAGAACCGTTAACATCGAGTTTCTTTATTCCAAACTGAAGTTTCCACCTTTAGACTAACAAATCCATAAGCTTACATGTTAACCATTCTCTTGCTGAATTTTAAAATACATTTCTCCTTCTTTACCAATGCCCTGTTGTATAATTACATTTATAACATAGCTCGTGGCTTCAGCGTGACGTAACACTATCATTTATTTTTTGATAATCATGGGCATATATTCACTAGTGAATAACATTCGAACGACCGAATGACATTCGAACGATTCATACGCGCTGTCAAAACAAACAAACTGGCGGACGGTGGTCGACCTACCTGTCCACGATTGAGTCACGATAGATGGCAAAGGATTGTTGGCACTTGCGCCTTAATTTCGATAAAATAATACAAATTGTAATCGCTGTCAGGAATCATATACAAAATGTATGCCAAAAAAGACCTACCAGCTGCTCTGACCCATACACTCCATTCTACATAGAAAATGCCTCCTCAACTTTGCATTTTCTTCACCGCATGTCCTTTTGTTTATGCAGATTTCTACTCATACAAATATCTCATCAATCATCAACTATAGTCATCTGAATCCAGCACAGCACAAACATATTTCAAATATGCTATACTCACTAACTCAGCTGATCGCGAAAATCGTCCTCCTGTTCCAACACATTTTATGCAGCAGTTCGTACTGAATCTTTTGTCCATTTCAAACATATATTTTCACTGAACTTGAATCGAGATTTTTTTCTCGGTGGAAATGTCCATGTCCATGTGTACATACAACACTAATGAAGGGCTTAATATACCAAAACGAAGGCGCATTTCGAATCCCATTGACAGTGAGTGTCGGACGTGTTGGCGACTGTATGTGGGTCTTCATGTAAATGGCGCGCTTTACATAGACACATGTTGTGTACAATGACGTCATAATGTGACGTGTTTGTAACTATGTATGTCAAACCTGTAACTCAAAATTTATTTTGACGTGTTTCTGTATGTTTTTGTATCATAAACTATCACAGTTAAATTGAATACCAGAGAGGTCTGAATTAGATCCTAGTTGATATGACAGTAAGTAAAAAAAAAGTTGGAAAATTTGGACCTACTTTGTCCCAGTTACCTAGCGAACCTAATAACACATTTCATTCATCATTTCTATATGTAAGGAGAATTTATAACAATCCACGTTACTGCTGAAATATTGGCTGCAAATAACATTTGTGTGTGTTATGTTATAAATAGGATCTTGCATTCGTGTTCATGATTATTGGATTAATTAAATTCGTCTTTTTAAAACGATAAAAAAAACTCGCTAAAGCTCGTTTTTTATCGTTTTAAAAAGACTCATTTAATAAATCCAATAATCAAGAACACTCATGTAAGATCCTCTTTATATCTTCACTGTGTACAAGTATTTAGATGTGCAATCACTGCTGCGGAGTGCGCTGGTTGCACAATCAATTTGTAAATAGTGCAGACCCTGATGAGACAGCTCCTGCAGGAGCTGTCTCATCTGGGTCTTCACTTTTTACAGGTACGTATATTGACATGAATAGCAAGCGAAGGGTTAAATACATACATCCAGATGACTGAGAAAACAACAAAAATAATGGATTATCATCACACTCTCCCATCTATATACATGTACAGTAAAGTTGAATAAAATATATCTGTTGTTAATCTTCCTTTCGTCTTATTTACAAATGTGTTATTACATATACCTTTGCATAGTTTTTTGGCAATAGTGTTCTTAGTTTACAATATAGGAGCCGTATGATCAGGGTCCGCTCTGTTTGCTAATGGGATGTGATAAATCTGTTTCTGTAGTTTCTAAAATGGCTACATTGTTCAACCTTCCATATTTCATTACAACTCCTTTGTCTATGAATATTAAGTGGGTATTGAAATTTGAACTAAATATAGAACGTGGAAAGGGTTAAGAACAGAAATTGAGCTATATGTTCGACATCTAATATGCGTTTATATCTAATACTTTATACATAGTTCTTTGTATCTAATAGTATATACATAATACCTTATATCTACTTATATACATAATTCTTTATACATAATACATGTACTTTTAAAGGCGTCCTTGGCCTCTGCTGAAGACTCTAAATACCGACCCACCAGTGTTATACTATGGACGTTACTCAGTATGGAAACAATGTCAAAGAATTTCGAATGCCATATAATGCATACTCTGATCAGAGGGCTCTTTATGAAGCCCTATAGTTTGGTTCTACATTGTTTGGAAATGCTAGTAAACCTGTTTTCAGCATTCAAAGTGTTAATTCAGATGTTACAATGCATCCTTTTTTACACAGGTGGCGAGGGCTGTGTTACGTCGCTGTGTGAGACTCACTGTGAGTTTGGCTACTACAGAGTGAACATTGTGACGACTTGGGGACAGCCGTGTAACTGCATGTGTAAGTATATACGTACAGTAAAACCCCTCTATACCGGACGCATAATCTTGTATAAATATCGGTCTTGGAGACAGGTGACAGCTCAACACATGGTGAAGGTCATGCAGAAAGTTTTCTGTATGACAATCAGTCTGCATTAAGCAGCCACCTGCATAAACATATCTAACTTCTTCCATATCAGAATTCCGGTTTAGAGTGGTTTAGAGCGGTTTTATTGTACCACCTTTCTCGTCAGTTTTATTGAAAAGCAATTAACAACACTAGCTAACACGGCATGTATACTGCAAAACTCACAAACGACAATATTTTTTGCCACCAAGTCTGGAATGCTGTATACAGCCCATGCCACCACGCCTGGTGTACTGCAAACCCCACTGACAATAATATCCACTACCAGCACACCTGGTACATGTATTTACCGAAAAATCTACCGAAAAGGAGCATTAACTAGAGAAAATAAATTTGTTTTTAAAATTTGTAGTTTGAAACCATTGTGATGAATAGAGCATTTGCTCCTAGGAGCAAATGTTCTATTTATCACAATGGTTTCACAAAGTGACTTTTACAGAGTCGTCAAAAGTCATCAGTATGAGAGAATGGGTTAAAGATCTTCTTTGATAGGGCGCATAATCATATAATTCATCGTCACTTCCGTAAACCGAAGCACAACATTCACCTCAGTCAAAGTCTATAGGTTACTTTCTTCATGTCATGACATTGTTTTACTTGTACTCGGTGCATTGGTCAAAGGCAATTAAAGGCATTTGAATAGTTCCACGACAAATCGTAAAATTGTTCTTAGTTGCGTCACGAATTTGGTAAATTTACAGACTAACAAATCTCACGTCTTTCTTCTAAAAAGCAACAAATCATACAATGCTAACGTTTTATTACGAATTTTGGCAAACTACGGATATCCTTTGACAGAACTGGTGGGGGAGATCGAACGCGCTCTTGGTACTGATGTATCAACGTACGTCTTTTCCATAGAGACATATGCCAAGAGAACGTGTTTTCGGGGCTTTGCAAACAGTGTAAACCCAGACATGCCACTAAGGGCCACATCGTCTTATTAACACCCTCCCTACTACTGTCATCATAATATCATTTCTAAATGTTCAGGAGTGTAGAATAGTGCAGTTTCTCTTGTAGACATTGAGTTAGATGTACAGTGCCTTCATAGTGTTGTTGTCACGTGACTGCTGTGTGTTTGCAGGTTGCCCGCCCGTGGTGTGTAGACAGTGCACGATGAGGAAAAAGATCATCGCTAGAGACCCCAATGGCTGTCTTACCTGCAAGTGTGGTTGGCTGCTCAAATAACCGAGTGATCTTAACACAGTGTTCCCCAACGCCTAATGTAATACACCCTAATTACACTAAGTATTCAGACCAAATTGGGTAAATACAGTAAAACCTCTCTTAACCGGAATTCTAGTAGACAAGAATTTAGATATTTTAGGCAGGTGAATGCTTAATGCAGGGTGAAAGTCATGCAGAAAGCTCCTCTAGGAGCTTTCTGCATGACTTCCACCCTGCATTAAGCTGTCACCTGTCCCCAAGACCGATATTTATGCTAAATTTAACGTCCGGTTAAGAGAGGTTTTACTGTAGTGCAGACCTAGATCAAACTGTTCATGTACGAGTCGTTTGATCAGGGTCTGCACGATTTGCTACTATGTTTATGTAAAGTTAGTCCCAAAATCAGCCCCAAACTGGAGTATTCAGCTGTAAATAAACACGGTAGAAATGGAAAACTGTGTGTTCGAATAATTACGGAAATTAAGGTAACACTAATTGCAAAAGAAGAACATACACTGTGATCACAGTTCGTACATACTATCAAGCAGTCTAGTTAGAAGAATACACCATCTTCATTTGAAACAGTTTGTGTATATCGGACAATGGTTTAATATCGAGTCAGTTTACTCATCAATATTTAAAACAAGAATACTAGACCATATGACCTACATTCGGCTGAACCAGGTGTTGAAATGAAAGAGCATTGTAGGTAAAAAAGACATATATCCACCGTAATGGAGAATTCTTCAAGAGTATGCATAGATAGCAGTCTCATCTACAGTTGAATTCTATCTCGAACTGCAATGGACCATAAAACAAAGGTTCGATTTATCCGAATTCTAATATGAAACAATTCTCTTCACAGCTTAATGCGGGTCTAAAAAGTAATGCTGAAAGCTCCTACATGAGTTTCAGCATTACTTTCGACCTGCATGCATTAAGCTGTCACGTGTGTTTCTAGATATGCGTAGTGATACATTTCAAAACAAATCTGTATTGTAAATTTTGGAAGGTCCGAACCTTTACTTCGAGTTATCCGAAGTCGAATTATCCGAATTCGAGATATCGAAGTTTAACTGGAATAATATATGCTGGTGAAGACAATGATCATTCCAGTAGTGTTATGCTGGTACAATCCGGACTTGAGAAATATAATAAAAAAAATGAAATCGCATAATGGTTTTATCATGCAGTTTGTAACAATTTACACCCCGGTAAAGAAACATTTACTGAACCCAGACAATAATCCACTAGCAAATTCAATGCCTAACCCAGACCCAGATGAATATGTTTTTGCGTCTACAACTAATTCAAACACATCTGGTGACAACTTCAAGAGATAGCAATTTAAGATATTAAACAATTGAGCTTCACTTTCCTTATGCCTGCTTGAATGTTTGTCAACCTGCAAGTCTAATAATTACAGAACCAATAATTATATTTTAGGAGTATTGTTGCATGTGATCAGTTTGGACCTGGAACTGTGGTAACACATATGCGGGCAATTTCACTATAAATACAATTAAACTTCTATAGGAGCGTTCTGTTTTACTTTCACCTTGCTTTAACCCATTCCCTCATGTTGATGACGTTTGACGACTCTGTGAAAGTCACTATGTGAAACCATTGTGATAAATAGAGCATTTGATCCTATAGGAGCAAATACTCTATTTATCGCAATGGTTTCAAACTACAAAATTCTATTTTTTTCCTTTTCTCTAGTTAATGCTCCTTTTCGGTAGATTTATTCAAAGAGGTTGTATCTTAAAATAGCCTATGAGGTAATGGGCTAAGCAGTCATTTGCCCTAAATACCAACTAATTAACACAATTTAGCGGTCGTTATAGAGAGGTTTTACTGTAAATACAATTGAACTTCCATATCTCGAACTTCAATGAACCATACAAATTGCTTCGAGATATCAGAGATTCGAGTCATCCGATTTCTAATCTAGTCTAAATTAATGCTTAAAGCTCCTACAGCATTAATTTCGATCTGCACTATGATGTCACATGTGTTTCTAGATATGCGGAGTGATACATTTCAGAACAATTCTCTATTGTAAAGTTTGGAAGGACGAAACATCGAGTTATCCGAGTTCGAGATATCGAAGTTCAACGATATATCCGTTTTAACCCTTATCATGCTGTTAAACTGAGTTCAGCCCAAACTCAAATATGAAGCAACATTTGCGTAATTCGGATTCGAATGTACTTTTGAGAGGCAATTAACCGAGTAACAAACAGCTTGGTGCCCCATGAGTCGTCGGCTTAATTCGGTGTCTCATCTGGATTCTAACATGGCTGGTCTTATAGCCGTTCTTTTCGATTACATGTGTACAATTGCTGATGAATATACGTTACCACACAGCGTCTGATCGTAGTTGGACCCAATGTCCTTGCGATATGGGGCCCACTTCGCGCCGAAGTGCTATTACGGCATCTGGGTAAAGCTCTTCAAAAATCTTGAAATATTATAGACTCTTTGCTTACTATTAGTGAAAACTTTCTACATAAAGATAAACAGTAAACCCCTGCTTATGCGACCGCCTAAAATATGTATAATTCTGGATGCTAGATGCAGGTGATAGCTTAATGCAGGGCAAAAGTAATGCAGAAAGCTCCTAGAAGAGTTTTCTGCATTACTTTTGTCCTGCATTAAGCAACCACCTGCTAATAAAGACACCCATGTTTATTCATTTAGTGGTCGCACTAGAGGGCTCTACTGTATGTAACTGTTGAGGGCCTCATGGAAGATTGATTTTATCAAATGAGTTATCTCGTTATATAAAGTCTTTATTATTATATAGAGGGTCTTACATGATTGTTCTTGATTATTGGATTTATTAAATGAGTCTTTTTAAAGCGATAAAAAACGAGCTTTAAAGCGGGTTTTTTATCGTTTTAAAAAGACGAATTTAATAAATCCAATAATCATGAACACGAATGCAAGATCCTATTTATAACATAACACACACAAATGTTATTTGCAGCCGATATTTCAGCAGTAACGTGGATTGTTATAAATTCTCCTTACATATAAAAATGATGAATGAAAGGTGTTATTAGGTTCGCTAGGTAACTGGGACAAAGTAGGTCCAAATTTTCCAAATATTTTTTTACTTACTGTCGTATCAACCAGGATCTAATTCAGACCTCTCTGGTATCCAATTCAACTGTGATAGTTTATGATACAAAAACATACAGAAACGCGTCAAAATAAATTTTGAGTTACAGTTTTGACATACATAGTTACAAACACGTCACATTATGACGTCATTGTACACAACTTGTGTCTATGTAAAGCGCGCCATTTAAATGAAGACCAACATACAGTCGCCAACACGTCTGACACTCACTGTCAATGGGATTCAAAATGCGCCTTCGTTTTGGTATATTAAGCCCTTCATTAGTGTTGTATACACATGGACATGGACATTTCCATCGAGAAACAAAAATCTCGATTCAAGTTCAATGAAAATGTTTGAAATGGACAAAAGATTCAGTACGAACTGCTGCATAAAATGTGTTGGAACAGGAGGAAGATTTTCGCGATCAGCTGAGTATAGCATATTTGAAATATTTTTGTGCTGTGCTGGATTCAGATGACTATAGTTGTTGATTGACGAGATATTTTTATGAGTAGAAATCTGCATAAACAAAAGGACATGCGGTGAAGAAAATGCAAAGTTGTGGGGGCATTTTCTATGTAGAATGAATTGTATGGGTCAGAGTAGCTGGTAGGTCTTTTTTGGCATACATTTTGTATATAATTACTGACAGCGATTACAATTTGTATTATTTTATCGAAATTAAGGCGCAAGTGCCAACAATCCTTTGCCATCTATCGTGACTCAATCGTTGACAGGTAGGTCACCGTCCGCCAGTTTGTTTTGACAGCGCGTATGAATACAGTTCGGTCGTTCGAATGTTATTCACTAGTGAATATATGCCCGTGAATATCAAAAAATAAATGATAGTGTTACGTCACGCTGAAGCCACGAGTTATGTTATAAAATTATTAATCCTTTCATTCATATAAACGTATTTCCAAGCATTTGCTAACAGAGTAGACACAGATCAGACGACTCCTATACAAGAGTCGTATGATCAGGGTCTGCTCTGTTTGTTTGTGACATAATATAGATCTGATTCTACAGTTTTTGTCAAAGCGAAAAACATCCCTTGAAAAGTTTACATATATAAAACTTCAAGTAATAAATAATAATGACGTCATTATTACTTACATGGATACTGAACAGGGTTAAGCTAATCATTAGCCATGAAGAATTTTTCCCGTCCTATATACTGACTGATAAAAGATTATCCATCGTCTTGTGAATTCACACGGAACATTGGGCACATAAACGCCCACTACACACTCTGGGAGGGGGAGAACTTTAACACTACCCTTCATACAAATACCTTTTCAAACATTTGCTTATGACATAATATGAATCTGATTCTTCAGTTTTTGTCGAAGCAAAAACATCCCTTGAAAACATCAGCTAATAAATATTCATGATGCTATTATTTCTTAACTGAACACTGAACATGTAAAGGGTTAATCCTATTAAAATGAAGCTCCATGCGGAGTTGTCGTTCCTAGCTACTAACAAACACCAATGTAAGGCAAACATGTGTAGCAAACTACGGGAAAATGGTGATTGCCTCTGAAGACAACTGACATACATTGGTTCCAAACTGGTTGTAGACTTTTTCGCAGTTTGAAACAGAAATGGACGAGCATTTTGGCAATCAAACTTTGGCCGACATGCTGAAGGTTAAAGGACTGATCCGTTACCTAATAACCCTATCGTTATATACCAGTGCAGACATCTGTATACCAGTGCAGACAGAGACTACCCAGATTATACAGAGCCTAAATGGTCAGTGTCTGTATACCAGTGCAGACAGAGACTACCCAGATCACATAGAGCCTAAAGGATCAGTGTCTGTATACCAGTGCAGACAGAGACTACCCAGATTATACAGAACCTAAATGGTCAGTGTATGTATACCAGTGCAGACAGAGACTACCCAGATCACATAGAGCCTAAATGGTCAGTGTCTGTATACCAGTGCAGACAGAGACTACCCAGATCACACACAGCCTAAAGGGCCAGTGTCTGTATACCAGTGCAGACAGAGACTACCCAGATTATACAGAACCTAAATGGTCAGTGTATGTATACCAGTGCAGACAGAGACTACCCAGATCACATAGAGCCTAAATGGTCAGTGTCTGTATACCAGTGCAGACAGAGACTACCCAGATCACATAGAGCCTAAAGGACCAGTGTCTGTATACCAGTGCAGACAGAGACTACCCAGATCACATAGAGCCTAAAGGACCAGTGTCTGTATAACGGTGCAGACAGAGACTACCCAGATCACACACAGCCTAAAGGACCAGCGTCTGTATACCAGTGCAGACAGAGACTACCCAGATTATACAGAGCCTAAATGGTCAGTGTCAGTATACCAGTGCAGACAGAGACTACCCAGATCACATAGAGCCTAAATGGTCAGTGTCTGTATACCAGTGCAGACAGAGACTACCCAGATCACATAGAGCCTAAATGGTCAGTGTCTGTATACCAGTGCAGACAGAGACTACCCAGATCACATAGAGCCTAAAGGACCAGTGTCTGTATACCAGTGCAGACAGAGACTACCCAGATCACATAGAGCCTAAATGACCAGTGTCTGTATACCGGTGCAGACAGAGACTGCCCAGATCACATATAGCCTAAAGGGCCAGTGTCTGTATACCAGTGCAGGCGGAGACTAACCAGATCACACAGAGCCTAAAGGACCATCGTCTGTATACCAGTGCAGACAGAGACTACCCAGATCACACACAACCTAAATGGCCAGTGCCTGAACACCATTGCAAACAGACTATCACACATAGCCTAAAGAGTCAGTGTCTAGACACCATTGCAGACAGGGACTATAAAGATTACACACAGCCTAAAACTGAAAATCCAGTGTCTAGACACCATTACAAACAGAGACTACCCAGATCATATACAGCCTAACGGACCAGTGTCTGAAACCATTGCAAACAGAGACTAACCAGATCACACACAGCCTCCAGGACCAGTGTCTGGACACCATTACAAACAGATACTACCCAGATCACACATAGCCTACAGGGCCAGTGGCTGAACACCATTGCAAACAGAGACTACCCAGATCACACATAGCTTAAAGGGTCAGTGGTTTGACACCATAGCAAACAGAGACTTACCAGATCACACACAGCCTAGAGTGTCAGTGTCTGGACACCATTGCAAACAGAGACTACCAAGACCACACACAGCCTAAAGAGCCAGTGCCTGTATATCAGTGCAGACAGAGACTTCCCAGATCACTCACAGCCTGAAGGGTCAGTGCCTGGACACAAATGCAAACAGACTACCCGTGTCTGTATACCAGTTCAGACAGTGACTATCAAGATTACACACAGCCGAAAACTGAAACGGCCAGTGTCTAGACACCATTACAAACAGAGACTAACCAGATCACACACAGTCCACAGGACCAGTGTCTGGACACCATTGCAAACAGAGACTAACCAGATCACACACAACCTACAGGGCCAGTGTCTAGACACCATTGCAAACAGGGACTAACCAGATCACACACAGCCTACAGGGCCAGTGTCTGGACACCATTGCAAACAGGGACTAACCAGATCACACACAGCCTACAGGGCCAGTGTCTGGACACCAATGCAGAGATTACCCAGATCACACACAGCCGAAAACTGAAACGGCCAGTGTCTAGACACCATTGCAAACAGGGACTAACCAGATCACACACAGCCTACAGGGCCAGTGTCTGGACACCATTGCAAACAGAGACTACCCAGATCACACACAACCTACAGGGCCAGTGTCTGGACACCATTGCAAACAGAGACTACCCAGATCACACACAACCTACAGGACCAGTGTCTGGACACCAATGCAGAGATTACCCAGATCACACACAGCCTACAGGGTCAGTGTCTGGACACCATTGCAAACAGAGACTACCCAGATCACACACAGCCTACAGGGCCAGTGTCTGGACACCATTGCAAACAGAGACTAACCAGATCACACACAGCCTACAGGGCCAGTGTCTAGACACCATTGCAAACAGAGACTAACCAGATCATACATAGCCTACAGGGCCAGTGTCTGAACACCATTGCAAACAGAGACTTCCCAGATCACACACAACCTACAGGGCCAGTGTCTGGACACCATTGCAAACAGAAACTAACCAGATCACACAGCCTACAGGGCCAGTGTCTGGACACCATTGCAAACAGACACTAACCAGATCACACATAGCCTAACGGGCCAGTGTCTAGATACCATTACAAACAGAGACTACCCAGATCACACACAACCTACAGGGCCAGTGTCTAGACACCATTGCAAACAGGGACTAACCAGATCACACACAGCCTACAGGACCAGTGTCTGGACACCAATGCAGAGATTACCCAGATCACACACAGCCTGCAGGGCCAGTGTCTGGACACCATTGCAAACAGATACTAACCAGATCACACACAACCTACAGGGCCAGTGTCTAGACACCATTGCAAACAGGGACTAACCAGATCACACACAGCCTACAGGGCCAGTGTCTGGACACCATTGCAAACAGGGACTAACCAGATCACACACAGCCTACAGGGCCAGTGTCTGGACACCAATGCAGAGATTACCCAGATCACACACAGCCGAAAACTGAAACGGCCAGTGTCTAGACACCATTGCAAACAGGGACTAACCAGATCACACACAGCCTACAGGGCCAGTGTCTGGACACCATTGCAAACAGAGACTACCCAGATCACACACAACCTACAGGGCCAGTGTCTGGACACCATTGCAAACAGAGACTACCCAGATCACACACAACCTACAGGACCAGTGTCTGGACACCAATGCAGAGATTACCCAGATCACACACAGCCTACAGGGCCAGTGTCTGGACACCATTGCAAACAGAGACTACCCAGATCACACACAGCCTACAGGGCCAGTGTCTGGACACCATTGCAAACAGAGACTAACCAGATCACACACAGCCTACAGGGCCAGTGTCTAGACACCATTGCAAACAGAGACTAACCAGATCATACATAGCCTACAGGGCCAGTGTCTGAACACCATTGCAAACAGAGACTTCCCAGATCACACACAACCTACAGGGCCAGTGTCTGGACACCATTGCAAACAGAAACTAACCAGATCACACAGCCTACAGGGCCAGTGTCTGGACACCATTGCAAACAGACACTAACCAGATCACACATAGCCTAACGGGCCAGTGTCTAGATACCATTACAAACAGAGACTACCCAGATCACACACAACCTACAGGGCCAGTGTCTAGACACCATTGCAAACAGGGACTAACCAGATCACACACAGCCTACAGGACCAGTGTCTGGACACCAATGCAGAGATTACCCAGATCACACACAGCCTGCAGGGCCAGTGTCTGGACACCATTGCAAACAGATACTAACCAGATCACACATAGCCTAACGGGCCAGTGTCTAGACACCATTACAAACAGTGACTACCCAGATCACACACAACCTACAGGGCCAGTGTCTAGACACCATTGCAAACAGGGACTAACCAGATCACACACAGCCTACAGGGCCAGTGTCTGGACACCATTGCAAACAGAGACTACCCAGATCACACATAGCCTACAGGGCCAGTGGCTGAACACCATTGCAAACAGAGACTACCCAGATCACACACAACCTACAGGACCAGTGTCTGGACACCATTGCAAACAGAGACTAACCAGATCACACACAGCCTACAGGGCCAGTGTCTGAACACCATTGCAAACAGGAACTAACCAGATCACACATAGCTTAAAGGGTCAGTGGTTGGTCATCATTGCAAACAGAGACTACCTAGACACACGGAGGCTAAAGGACCAGCGTCTGGACACCATTACAAACAGAGACCAATCACATTACTCAGAGCCTAAAGGGCCAGTGTTTGGACACAAATGCAAACAGAAACGATCCGGATCACACAGAGGCTAAATGTCCAGTGTCTGGACACCATCGCAAACAGGAACTACCACAATCACACAGAGTCTAAAGGGCTAGTGTCTAGACACCATTGCTAACAGAGACTACCTAGACACACAGACGCTATAGGTCAGTGTCTCGACACCACTGCAAAACAGAGACTACCCAGATCACACAGATTATAAAGGGCCAGTGTCTGATATTTTTGCTTATATGATACAAATATGAATACATACATAAAATAAAACTATAAATAAATAGATTTCCTTATTGTATACAGGTCTGAGAAGTTACTCCATGAATATTCATGTAAGAAATTATGGTAGTATGACTACTAGTTAGCTTATAATTGGATATGAACAAAAGGATATTAACCCTTTCACCGCCGCAGTCGCATAAATGCACCACGACAAATAGTGCAGTCCCAGATCAGACGCCGCCTTTTCAAGGCGGCGTCTGATCAGGGACTTCACTATTTGTCTCAATCTCTATTTCTATATATGTGCTTTATTCCTTTGAAATTTGCATTTACTTATCTCATTTCCTTATATTACTGAATGATTTAACAAACTTGGATTGCAGACGACATTTAGAAATTTGGCGCCGAAAGGGTTAATTATTAATTAGCCATGCCAGAAAATGTATAATCAAATCTAGAGACTTCCATAAGCAAACAGAACAAACCTGATAAGACGGGCCCAACAGGAGCCATCTGATCTGGGTCTACTTTGTTAAAAGATGTTAAATGATGTATCTATGGAGTAAAGGGTTCATACAAGGAATAAAATTAATATTCATAATGAATAGTACAGGGTTATCGTGACATTGTACCTACTGCACTATTGTACGCTTGATTACTTCCGTTCCTGAATTTTTTTTCCCATACAATGCTAATTAGCATGTATAAACCTGATATGAACAGCATGCATCCCCGTTATGAATTGTTTTACCCATACCCAGCTTTAAGCCTTTACCCAATGAATATTCATTTAAAGATGATGACGTAATGAATATCAATTAGATTTTTCACTTTTATAATGGCATTTGAACATAGGGAATTTTGGTCATGGTAGAAACTGTAGAATAATATCTACCGGTATATCATTTCATAAGCAAACAGAGCAGATCCTGATCAGACGGCTCCTATAGGAGCCGTCTGATCTGGATCTACTCTGTTTGCAAAGGCGTAGAATGGCGTATTTATATTGAGTCGGGTCATAGTTAGCAGGAAAAGGAGTAACACTGGACTTGATTGATATATACATAAAGAAAATATCTCAATGTGTGGGACCGTGGTTTCTTTGGTTAAGTAATACAGTAAATAGGACGTCTTATTAATATAAATTTCGTTTTTGGAGACAGATCGTAGCTTAATGCAGGGTGAAAGTCCCTTAAAACAACACTTTCCCCCATAACAACAATACTATCCCCTGGGACGGCACACGCACGCACACACACCCAGTCAGGCACAGACAGACAGATAGACACACATACAGGCTCACACGCACGTGCCTTCACACACTTTTAATATTATTTTGTACAGTGAAATGTTATGTGACTCACTACTTCAGGATAAACAAGTTTAATATTCATTTGCATTAAAATTGAAATGGACGAATAGTTGACGTTTTAAATTTGAAGCTGGCAACCTTTTTGTAGACGAAAGTGTCATAGCATTCAACTGATCGATAGAAGCCTCCATGATGTGATTCAATAGACGATTATAATGTGAATAGACTCTCACATTACACCTGTATAGTAGTTTGCATATTTCACCCGAGATCAGCTAAAATTCTCGTGCTGGATTCTGATCTGTCCTTTTTTACTTACATCTGATTCGTTCAATGTTCTCAGAAACTATTGACCGAGTGTCAAAAAGCTCGGTTTCTGAAGAGACGTTACTGTTCTGAAGAGAGATCTGGATCCAAGCTGGATCCAAGGTGTTTGTAAATGCGAATAGGGTCGCGAATATCGGAATAAGCGTAAAGTACCCGTCTTCACCCACAGGTGGCAGTATCGAATCGAACTGGTGTGTATAAATCTAGAAAAACTCATACTGGACCCTACTGAAATGTAAAACAGCATTAACACTTTGCATGCTAGCGGTGATATCATGATTGCCTATGCAAACAATTTGGATCCAGATTAGATGCCTGATAATGTGGCGTCTCATCAGGATTCAGATCGTTTAACACGCTGACCGTACTTCTGCAAAGAAATGAGAGATTATTTTAAATCTAAGAATTGAAGCAGACGACAATTGCTGCAGACGAAACATTGCTTCGGGAAGAAGAATTGAGGACAAACAGAAAATGGATTTGAAGGGGCGGGGTCACTGAAGTACTACAGGATCCGTGTCTACTCTGTTAGCATAGGTATGAGAAAGTGTTTATATGAGTGAAAGGGTTAAATCAGGAACACCATTGAAAAATAAATGCATCGCAATGATTTGCCCAAGATTAATGAGAAAAATCAATCTTATTAAAATATAATAAATCAAACCATTCCCCCATAATTTAAATTGTAATCAATGCAGCAGGATCCATTATATATTTTCACTCATCTATGAATGACAAAAGCAGTTGGAAACCGCTGCCTGTGCCTGTATCCAATATAAAATGACACTTTTTAACTGTTACGCTTTGATCACCCTGTATATCAAATCATTATAACTGGTCATAACAGAGATCACCAATTGACAACTAGTCACTCTATTATAAACCCGGACAGGAATGAATACATTTCGTTCTGCATCAAGCAGTCACCAGCTTTTAAAGACGCATAAATTGTCCATTAAATTGTCGCCAAAGAGATGTTTTACTGTAATTTTACCCGTATTTCAGTCGATATATCTGTTTGTATTAACCCTTTCAGAGCTGAATTATCAAATGGAATATTCCAAAGCCCAAACAGGTCAAGTATACTCTGATTAAGCAGGGATTTTTAAAAAAAAAATAAAACGGTTATATGACGAGCAGTGTCGCCTATGATGAGATGGCTCTTGTAGGAGCCCTCTCATCTAGGTCTACATTGTTTTCAAAGGATATTAATGACTCATTTCCGGCACTTAAAGGGTTCGCGTGACCATAATTTGCATGAATCCTTCGCATGATTTGGTTTGAATATTTTGTTGAGAAAGAATAGTGTACACTGACATGGATGTGCTGTATACATATTGAATAATAAAATAATGTCCAGACTGTGTTGTGTTATGGACTTGTTCGGATGGCAGCTGACTGGAGCTGCTTGTAACATGTTAATATATGGAAGTGCCGTCGACAGAGGTTTCATATGTTGAAGGTATGTTTGAATTTTACGGTATTTACCATATTAATATTCATGTACAAAATAATGACATCATGAGTATTAATTAGCTGATTTTCTATGAAAGAGCTCTCTGATCTGGGTATACTCCTTATTTTATTTTTACAAAAAATGTCAGAAGGCGAATCTTTTTGGTATATGGGTTTAACCCATTCCCACATATTGACGCCTTTTGACGCCTCTGTAAAAGTCACTTTGTGAAACCATTCTGATAAATAGAGCATTTGCTCCATAGGAGCAAATGCTCTATTTATAAGAATAGTTTCAATACTATACAATTCTAAATATTTTCTTTTCTCTAGTAAATGCTCCTTTTGGGTAGACTTTTTCAAAGAGGTTAGGTCTAAAAATAGCCTTAAGTGGTATATGGGGTTAAGCAGGTGTTATATCTTAGTCCCATTTGTCACGGCGGCCCTACGGTCTAAAATCTCTGCGGCCAATAGCATTTCTACGGGCGCTGCAGAATTCCTACGGCATAATACTGCAGTGGTCACATACGCTACAACCGCCGTACGACGTATTTCGATTTTTTGTAGACAGAAAACCTATGGCTGCCGTACAGTCTTTGAGGAGATGACATGACCCCGGTCACCGTACGGCGTCCGTGTGTCTGTTGTAGTGCTTTTTTATTCCGCGGCAGCCGCAAGGATGTCGCACGGTGCCCACACGGCGCTCGCACGGACACCGTGTGGTCAGTCTAGCACTACCGCTGCATAACCTGTTAGTTAAGAGCTACGGCAGCCGTAGAAATTGTCACTCCTTGCTTGAAATTCTACTGCGACTCTACGGCCTGAAAAGCATGTGGATACGCCATACGGTGGTCGTGAGGTTGCCGCAGATTTTCTACGGATAGAAAAGGATCTTGATTTCATCGATCTACGACAGCCGTAGAGCAAATGTGACTGGAGTTTTAGGAACAAATGAGTCTCATTATAACATTCAGCATTTCGTTTCTGTTGTTAAATTAACAATTTCCTTCACATAAACGACTTTTCACCCATTTGCAAACAGAGTAGATTCTACAGTTTCTGCTTGAGCCAAACTGTCCTGTGTTCATAGGCCATTATAAAAAAAAATCTGAATAATAGCCGTGATGTCATTATTTCTTACATGGAATTGAACAGGAAAAAGGTTAAGAAGTGTAGTCTATTATGTTTCAGGGTATGGTCTTCAAAGTAAGTTGATAGAACTCGTTGATCCCCACATTTCTATATATAGCAAAACATGCTTAAACCAAGCTAAACTAAACACAACTGAAATAGATAACTTAACTATCCATCTATATATGTACCGACGGATGTGGATTTACAATATCTAAACTCAGGATTAATTGACTGTCTTTTTCCAGGTTAAATAAATACCTTTAAAGTACAAACGTGCGATCAGAATCTGAATAGCAAACAATTTTGGAACCTGGTGAGACGTAGAGTTACTCAGCGTCTAATATGGGTCAAACGTGCTTAACTCTAAGTAATTTTTCGTCTGCAACAATTGTCGTCTGCTTCAATTCTTAAAATAAACTTTCTCTCATTTTTTGCAAAAATATGGTCAAGGTGACAAACAGTTTGGATCCTGATGAGACGCCGCATTATGCGACGTCTCATATGGATCCAAACTGTTTGTATAGGTAATCACAGTTTCACCGCTAGCGTGCAAAGAATTAAGTGAAAATGCGTGTGAAAACACACGCTTTATATTCAGTGTATCGAATAAAATAACATCTTAGCAAATAAAAACTGAATTGCCATTACTTTTTCTCAACACGTTACTTCGTCTGAAATATTTGTCGTCTGCCATATTTTTCATTGTTTAATATATCCCTCAAACATTATCAAACCCCTAAAAGGTTCAAGCATTGGACCAGCGCATAGTAAATCCTGTCTAGCATTTACTGAAGTGCCACCCTGTAGACAGTAGTAGTTGTAGACGAAACAAATACAGAAGAATCCAAAACGAACCTTCTACATTACTTTCACTCTACATTTACCACATATCTGATTGACCACTTACCAACTACGTACTAAATAGACCTCGACATGTCTCTGTACGAGCTGTCTGAACAGGGTTTATTCTGTTTGCATTATACATGTAGTTGAACTTCGATATATCGAACTTCAAGGGACCATACAAATTGGTTCAAGGTAACAGATGTTCGTGTCATCCGATTTATAATCTGACCAGTAACACAGTTCAATATAAGTTCACAGCTTAATGCAGGTCTAAAGTAATGCTGAACGCCCCTGTAGGAGCTGTCAGCATTACTTTCGACCTGCATTAAGCTATCACATTTCTTTCTAGATTTGAATAGTGATACATTTAAGAACAATTCTGTATTGTAAATTTTGGAAGGACCGAACGTTTGGAAGGACCGAACGTTTAGTTCGAGGTATCCAGAAGTTCGAGTTATCCGAGTTCGAGATATGGAAGTTCAACCTTCATTATTATGAAAGTTGTTTTATATAATTAAATTTTTAATTTTAATTCTTTTAATGTATTATGTAATTCTGCTTTGGTAAACATCTTTGGTACATGTTTATAATGTCATTAATGTCGAACTAATGTTAATAGTCATATATTCTAACATGAATATTTATTAATCCATTCCTTCCTAGACTGTTTTTTAGACCCAACCTCTGTGAATAAATCTACCGAAAAGGAACATTTACTAGGGAAAAAGAACATTTTAGAATTGTGTAGTTTTTTAACTATTGTGATAAATAGAACATTTGCTCTATGTATCACAATGTTTCAAAATACAGTGCTCCCTCTCTACAACGACACCCTTTGGGATACGAATATTGTATGTGTTGTTCAGAGGGAGTTGTTATAGGGAGGGAAAATCAAACATAATTAGCTTGTTTACAGATCCCCAGATAAGGTGTTTTTCGAGAACTAAGACCGCTATGCCTCAATCAAACCCTATGTTGTGACCACTCTTTAGAATCGTCACAAAGTGACGATTCTAAAGAGTGATCACAACATAGGGTTTGATGGAGGCATAAAGAAAATACGATGGAAAAAGTTGTTTCTGGAGACATGTTGTTTCGGAAACAGTGACATGCGTTGTTGTATGGAGGGAATCGTTATTGAGAGGGCCGTTGTAGGGAGGGAGCACTGTATGACTTTTACAGAGGCGTCAAAAGACATCAGTAGGAGGGAATGGATTACATTAAAAACCCTTTTTGTCATGAATATGTAAGATACAATAACATCATAAATATTAGTATGGCGATAGCTTGCAATGGTATATGAACACAGGGGTTTTTGCCTTTGCAGAACTGTAGAATCAAATCTATATCAATCCATAAACAAGCATAGCAAATCGTGATACAACTGCTCTTACAAGAGTTGTCTGATCTGGGTCTACACCGTTTGCAAAATCGTTAAAACGCATCTCTGCCAAGTAAACGTTTAAGCATTCGATCATTTTTCATTGATAATATTACTAAACAAGGCCGTATATACAGATGTAGATTAAATAAAGGGGCAATCGAAAAGGTGTTTTGTTGATCACCCCTTCACCTCATAGAGACGTTCTTTGACCCTTTCGGCGCCAAATTTCTAATTGTCGTCTGCAATCCAAGTTTGTTAAATCATTCAGTAAAATAAGGATATGAGATACATAAATGCAAATTTCAAAGGAATAAAGCACATATATAGAAACAGAGATTGAGACAAATAGTGAAGTCGCCTTTTCAAGACGGCGTTTGATCTGGGACTGCGCTATTTGTTGCGGTGGTGAAATGGTGAACCCTTTCCCTTTCAATATTCGTGTAAGAAATTATGGAATCATGATTATTCATTAGCTGTATTTTTGTAATGTAAAATTTGAAGGAAACGTTTTGCTTTGACATAAACTGTAAAATCAGATATGCTTTCTGTCAAAAGCAAACCGAGCAGACCCTGATCAGACGGCTCCTACGGGAGCCGTCTCATCTGGGTCTAATCTCTTTGCAATTGCGTGAAAATGCATTTGCATGTATATGAAGGAAAGGGTTAATGTCTTTGCAAACATAATGTTACATTTGTGTTCATTCGAGTACTCTGAGCTACAAAGGCCGTATTAGCATCAGCCGACTATAATAATGGTTGTTTAACCATTTACTTCATGAATATTCATGCCAGAAATAATAGCATCATGAATATCAATTACATTAATTATTATAATAGCACATGGACAGTTTTGATCATGGCAGACTCATGTCTATATTATATCACAAGCAAACAGAGCAAACCCTGATCAGACGGTTCATACAGGAGCCATATGGTCTGGGTCTACTCTGTGTGCAAAGGCGTAGAAAGTCATAGAAAGGCGTATTTATGGAGTAAAGGGTTAACCTTTTTACCTCCTATATATGCCTTTTAACGCCTTTGCAAACTGCGTGTCATATTTGTGTTCATTCGAGTATTTATACATTGTAAATGTAAACGGTTAAAATAGTGTCATCACCAACAACACTAATGACTATTTAAACACTTTACTTCATATCTACGCATTTTGACTCCATTGCAAACAGACTAGATCCAGATCAGACGGCTACTGTAGGAGCCGTCTGAAAGGGGTATCTCTTATTGCTTATAAAATGAGTCCACAGTCTATGATATATGTCCAAGGTTAAAAATCTTCTGAGTCTGAGATCATTCTCAAGTATCTGATTGGTCAGATTCTAAGCAAGCTCATAATCCGACCAATCAGATGCTTGAGAATGATCACAGACTCAGGCAAACCTCTTTGTAAACTTGAGCCAAGGCCAAAACATCACATTCGTAATGTCATTATAAAATGTCATCTAAATAAGAAATAGTACAGCCCACTGAGGGCCTTATTGCATTATAGTGACCTACCAGTCAGCCCGAAAATAGTTTAAGGCCCGAAGCCGAAGGCTGAGGGCCTTAAACTATTTTCGGGCTGACTGGTAGGTCACTATAATGCAATTAGACCTGAAGTGGGCTGTACTATTTCTTATAGTATACCGCATTCCTTTGTCCACGTAAGTATTTTAGCAGTTATGTGTCGCTCCGTAATTAATTACCCCAATTTAATAATTTTTTCCTTCAGTCGTATTAATCTGCAAATCAAATTACAATTAGATCTATTGCCTTTACTAAAGTTAAAAAAAAACCATTTTAGTATCAATTTATTCAAGCTGAATAATACATGTAATCATTATTTTACACAGAATTTATTTTCGAAAAATGCATTGTTTAAATACATTTGTTGGATTGAAATCTAGAGCGTGGTCGGGTAGCTAACTCATCACTGGAGTCGGTGGTCATAGCAGTGATGATGTTAGATTTATAGTTTTGAAACCGATGTTCAATGCATGTAGAATTGAAAGACAGATCCATCAAACTGGTTGGATATGGAGAACTTACAGACCATTTGGCAGTACTTAACATTAAGGAGGATAATGCGCTAATGCATGCATGGTGTCGTTGCGCTAATGACGTCATTTGATGACGTCATGACATCTGTAAAAACACCACGACGCTGGATCAACATTATCTTCTTTGTGGCTGAATGCATGTAACAAGAATGTGACGTGTATTTCGACACGATAATGTTTGAAAAGGGCCCTTAGTCATCGAAATATTAGATCATGCTATTCAAGTATTTATGTATTAATTAATATATAATTTAGAATGACGTAATACATCAACGTGCGTTTCCGTATGCGCGGAAATTACCGAGCACCGGAAATTACCGAGCGCAGCGGTCCATATATAGTGTCCCAGTGGGCACAGTTGCAATTTAGGGATCGGTACGTTTAACATAAATAAAGAAGGAGCGTATATGGATAGGTAAATCCATATGTATATGCATTTATATGTCTCTGGGATAAGGTATACTATTTATACAATTCATTTACCGGTATGTGCGTTTCCGTGTGCGCGGAAACTACCGGAACTTACCGAGCGTAGCGGGCACTATAAAGCGGGCACTATCGTAATTTAGTGACCGGTACAGTTTACATAAGTAAAGAAGGAGCGCATTTGAATAAGGTATACTATTTATTATTCATACAGTCACCTTTCTTTTTACTTCGTAGATATCTTCGTGTTGTCAAATGGACTATTCAAAATCTCAAACAAACCAAGCTTACCATGAATATTCGGAGATTTTTTAAAAATAAAAAAATATAAGATGACAAGGAGTGCAGTCCTTGCAAAGGTCATTAGTTACTCGTTTACAGCACTTAAGACTCTGCTCCATAAATACGTCTTTCTATGCGTTGCAAACAGAGTAAACCAGGGCAGACGGTTCCTTTAGCAGTCTGATCAGGGTCTGCTCTGTTTGCTTATCAGATAATATAGACATGATTCAACAGTTTCTGCCACGACCAAAACCGTCTGTGTTCATCTGTTATTATAACAATCAATCAAGTTAATATCCATGTTGCCATTATTTCATGAATATTTATGGAGTAAATTATTATAACCCTGCTTTAATTAATTAATACCACTGTCGTCAAAGTAATCTTTGGTCAGTTTGTTTCCTGTGAAATAAACTAAATTTATCTAGTTCAACCCTGCATTATCAAAATGGAATATTCTATTAAAGAGTCCACTCGGTATGAAAGGTTTAAAGAGTCCTCTCAGTATGAAATGCTTAAATGTGGTAGATGATTTTATATAACAAACAGTTCAGACCCTGGTCAGATGCTTCCTCTAGGGGTTCTCTGATCTGGGTGTACACTGCTTGCAAATGGAATGTGGGTTGACAGGGTTAATGCGACCGGTCCGGTTAGTTCAGAAGATAGAGTGTCGATTTATTAACCAGGAGGTCGCAGTTCGATCGTCGGCTGGAACACGCCATAGCCGTTGAAAATTGATATCTCGACGCCCTTCTGAACACTTGGAAGTATAGGTGATGCCGAACTGTGACTATTTGGCCTGGTGTCAGTCAACCATTTCCTTTTTAATATTTACGTAAGAAATAATGACCGTACGAATATTAACAAGCCGCATTTTTATAGGCATTCTTAACAAAAAGACTTTTTGTCTGATATTGGCCTATTCTGTTTGCAAAGGAGAGAAAAAACGTTTATATGAGAGAGGGGTTAACAATGTGACTGGTTGTGATATCATGGCATGGGTCTACTGCATGATGTTACATTGTGGCGGCACTACGAGTATATCTGTCTCAAGTAGTCACATTGTCTTCATATAACTGAAATATTAATGATGGGACGTTAACTCTGCTCTCCCGTCCATTCATACACACGCACGCACACATACACATATGTATACACATACGCACACATGCACATACGTACGTACGTACGCACACGCACAAACATACATATAATGTGAATTTAATATATTTATACTTAATTCCGTATGTTATTTAACAGTTTAACCTTGTTATGAAACTTACGCAATGCATGTTTATTTCACTTGGGTATTCAGTAATCTAACAAGTATCAGTTAAGATCATCACAAGCATAAATATCTCCATTCAAAATCTTCCAGTGCAATATTGATGGCTTAAAACTCGTATGTTAAAAGACCAATACAGCATAACTAATCTGATTGAACATCCTGTTAAGGTTTCAATCTGCAATAGGCGCATATTCTAAAAACACGTGGGTTTAACTGATGCAGTACGAGGTTCACCTTAGAAACGTCAGCATGGGTGCAGTCAGTTCGATGAATTATACACGCATATTTCTTAATAACATAACTGTCATGTAGAACTGGCAATGTTTGATTGTGTTGATTTACGTCCGTTTCTGCTCACTATGGGCTAATTGGACGCCCCAGAGAGAGGGGAGAGGATACAGAGAAACCCGGGCGCGATGGTCTACTCTTATTATCGACTGAGTTTCTCTGGTTCTTTTAGATGTCCAGTGTATTTAGCACTGATACATCGAACCTCGGTTTATAGTCTCGTCCGAAGGACTTGGTCCGGCGGGGGATCGAACCCGTGACCCCTGGTATTGCAGTCGAGCGCGTTAGCCACACGACCACGTCCGCCGGTAACTGACAATGTACCAACTTATAACAATCATGTTGAGGAGACCATTTAACTATCATGTAGAATAGACAATTTAACTATCATGTAGAACAGACAACTTAACAATAAAGTTGAAGAGACAATTTAACAATCGGGTAGAATAGACAATTTTAACTATCATGTAGAACAGACATTTAACAATCCTGTAGAACAGACAACTTAACAATCATGTCGAAGAGACAATTTAACAATCATGTAGAATAGCAATTTAACAATCATATAGAACAGACAATTTAATACGCATATTAAAGAGACAATTTAACAATCATCCAGAACAGACAATTTAACAAGCATGTAAAGCAGACAATTTATCAATCACGTAGAACAGAAATGTAACAATCATGTAGAACAGATATCTTAACAATCATATTGAAGAGACAATTTAACAATCGTTCAGAATAGACAATTTAACAAGCATGTATAACAGAAAATTTAACAAGCATGTAAAACAAACAGTTTAGCAATTTAGAACAGACAATTTAACAATCACTTAGAACAGGCAATTTAACAAGCATGTGAAACAGACAATTTAACATGTAAAACAGACAATTTAGCAATCATTAAGAACAGACACTTTAACACGCATGTAGAAGAGACAAGTTAACAATCACGTTGAAGAGACAAGTTATCTACCATATTCAACAGACAGTTTAATAATAATGTAAAACAGACAACAGGCAGTTTGACAACCATATATAATCATAATAACAGACAATTTCATTCTTACTGTTGTTTTATTTTCTGGTCCTTGGGGATCACCAGTTTCAAAATTTTAGTTATGAAAAATGAATACCGCTTAAACCAGCGTGAGTAGTGTTGTACCTTTAACAACCACTCATGAACAGACTCAATAAAACCGACTCTGCAATGTTCTCTACTCACATTGCTACTTTTGCTTTCGAAGGATCTCCTACTTTCAGAAATTTACAATCATGTACAACAGACAATTTAACAGTCATGTAGAACAGACAATCTAACAATCATGTAGAACAAACAATGTTACAAGCATGTAGAACAGACAGTCTATCAACGTGTAACACCTGCATGGGTGCAGTTAGTTATACACGTATATGTCTTCTTGGTAACATTACTGTCACGCATTAACTCATTACCTCATAGACTAATTTTAGACCCAACCTCTTTAAATTAATTTACCGAAAAGGAGCATTAACTATAAAAAAAGAAGACTTTTACAATAGTAGTAGTTTTGAAACCAATGTGATAAATGGGAGCAGATGCTCTGTTTTTCACAATGGTTCCAAAAAATGAGTTTTAAAAGCTGTTTTACAAAGGTGATATCGGAAGAAGAAAAAACAAACACACCTCAGAATGAAAGAAATATATATACTGTGTATATATTACGGAACAAAAACCCGTGGCCATATCGTTATCATTTTATTAAGGTAAACATGTGTTGATATGTATACTGACTATTTTTTTTAACAGTTATTCAGTACAAAATTAAACAAAGATCAATCACCCTGTATGTTTTCAATGAATTAAGAAGTCAATGGTAGCACTGTTACCTTTAGTGATCTACAGGCAATTATGTACGTATGTATGTACGTGCGCATGACAGGCTCTACAGGCAAGTATGTACGTATGTATGTACGTACGCATGACAAATACAGTAAACTTCCTCTTGACCGGAACTCTAGTAGAGAAGAGTGTAGATACTTTTAGGCAGATGGCTGCTTAATGCAGGATGAAAATCATACAGAAAGCTCATAGTGGAGCTTTTTGCATGATTTTCACCCTGCATTAAGCTGCCACCTGTTTAACAGACCGACAATGATACTATTTTAACGTACGGTTTAGAGAGGTTTTACTGTATGCTCAGATGGAAGCTATTCTATAGGCAAATAGAGAAGACCTACAGGAGCCGCCATATCTTAGTCTGCTCTGTTTGCAAAGGGGTCAGAAGTCGTGTTTATCAGATAAAGGTGTCACACACTATATGTGTGTGAATTAGTGATAGAGTAAAACCCCTCTAAACCGGACATTGATATTACAGACAGGTGGCAGCTTAATGCGGGTTGAAAGTCATGCAGAAAGCTCCCAACGGAGCTTTCTGCATGAATTCCACCCTGCATTAATCAGGCAGCTGTCCTTAGGTACCTAAATTGTTCTTTATCAAAATTACGATTTAAGGGGTAGGGGGTGCTAACTGTAATGTTTAAAACTGTTTGGATCTCGTTGAAACGCTTTGTAATATCTAGATTCCAATCTTACTGACACGGAATTCTAAACCAAATTGACTTGAACCAAAAATACTTAAGATTAAGTGTTAAAATCCAGACATGGGTGTGTAAGGTTTGATTCCATTGTATCATATCTTAATGAACTATCGATGCAAATTATAATCCAAACTGCCAATCGATGTTATTTTTACGTGTAGGAGTGTTAATTTATTTCATGGCATATGCCATTTTGACCCAGCAATCAGAGGCCAGCCAGTCATGCTCGATATTCTCACGACACCGGTAACTCCTTTTATATGCTATTCATCATCCCGCTATTCGCGACTTGAGTTGAGCTAAGAAACAGCCTGGATCCAGATGAGACACCGGGTAACTTAGGGTCCCGTCCGTATCCAAACAGTTTGACACCCGGTCAACAGTTTTTCAGAAGCTTGATCAAAACGGAAAATAGTCAAACATCCAAATTTGAGCAATTTTTCTTTAACAGCGGAGTAATGGTGAATTCAAATCCACTAGTGGCCTTGTACAACAGTACAGTAAACACTCGATACTACGAACACTCAAATACGTACCATTGATCTTTAACACAGGTGACAGCTTAATGCAGGGTGAAAGTCAGGCAGAAAGCTCCTCTGGGATCTTTTCTGCATGACTTTCACCTTCCATTAAGCAGCAACCTGTCTACAATGACATACTTTCTTCATTACTAAAATTTCGTAGTATCGAGTTTTTACTGCATTAAAAACTCGATACTACGAAATTTTAGTAATGAAGAATTTATGTCTTTGTAGGCAGATGACTGCTTAATGGAGAGTGAAAGTCGTGCAGAAATCTACCCTATTTATAGTAGGTCTAGTTGCTTAGTATAATTTGTAGAGAATGTTGGTTTTACGTGGTTTTATATTTGATGACATGTATGTTTTGTGCAAATTGAGATTATAACATACTTTTTTCTTGACTTGGAAATGTTAGTATTTTCGTCATATAAACACTTTTCACGCCTTTGCAAACAGAGAAAACCCAGATCAGACTTCCTCCTACTGTCCAGGGTCTGCTCTGTTTGCTATGCCATGGTATTCATCTGATTCTAAAAGTTTTGTTAAAGCAAATAATCTTGAAGATTTCACATGATAAAAATCAGCTAATACATATTCATGATATCATTAGTTCTTACATGAATTAATTAACTACTGGTCCACCGTGCGGAACTAGTGTAGCGATGTCATGTCATATTTGCGTTCAATGGACTATATCTATTCATACAATATTACCGATTAAAGGGTATATTACCATCACCCGACTAAAGTAATGACTATGTTAAGCCTGTACCGCATATATACGTCTTTTGGCGATTTTGCAACCACAGAAACCCCAGATTAGATGACTCGTCTAGTGGCCGTCTGATCAGGATCTATTCTGTTTGCTTATTAAATAGTGTAACTCTGAATCTACATTATGCGCTATCGTAAAAAGGCCATTTATTTGTTCATAATGCCACTATACTGACCCTTCTCTTGCTGTTCACGCCAATGAAGACGGCTGAAAGCGATTTTGCAAACACAGAAACCCCAGAAATGTACCTACCTGTAAATTGTGAAGACCTGACGAGACAGCTCCTGTAGGGGGAGCTGTCTCATCAGGGTCTGCACTATTTACAAGTTAATTGTGTAACCAGTGCACTCCACAGCAGAAATAGCACACAGCAATATTTGTAGACAGTGAAGATATATGTCATTATACAGCAGGATATTGATAAAGAAGGAGAAACTATTTTAACCCTTCTCTTGCTGAATTTTAAAATATATCTCCTTCTTTACCCATGCCCTGTTTGTATAATTACACATATCTTCACTGTGTACACGTATTTCGCTGTGCAATCACTGCTGTGGTGTGCACTGGTTGCACAATTAACTTGTAAATAGTGCAGACCCTGATGAGACAGCTCCTGCAGGAGCTGTCTCATCTGGGTCTTCACTATTTACAGGTAGGTATATTGACGTGAATATCAAGCGAAGGGTTAAAATTCGGCAGGAGAAGGGTTTAAAGTAGGTACTTAGAATCCATAGAGTCGGTATTTATGGCATGAATATCCATACGATAACAGATTAATAGGATGGTACACCTGACAGTAAATATATCTAAAGGAATGTTAGATAGTGTCATGCATTTACCCATGGGAGGAACTCAACACAAACATATCAGATTTTGCAGGCCAAGGTGCAGTTCAATGTAAAACAGGAAGAGAACACCAGCACAAATATCAACTAACAATCGTATCCACTAAAAAGAATGCACTCAAACAATAAATAAATAAAACAAAGCAACACATGCTAGTTTGACACGGGGCAAATGATGAGATCCAACAGTTGTAATGCCATCGCGGCCGTAATTCAGACTTATGATTTAATTAGAAAGTTGCTTAGTACAGGTTAGAACTCAAATAGAATTTTTCTAGGTCAGTAGAAATTTCTACTTGAGTTCGAACCTACTTAGATGTTGACTCTTCTCGGACGAGGTCGATCTAGTTGAATCACGCTAGACAAATTGTGACACTCCCTGTACATTTGTTGTTTATTCAATGCCCTTGAATGGCTTCACCGCACAGTTTTATGTATTACCTGTCAAATACAGGTATATACAGTATTTTACTTGTCATACATTACGTATAAATATTGATTAGATTAATTAAGTTTACAAAATATGCAGTAATTAGGTGTTTCATTAACTACAAGAGTCAATGAGCGAATCTTAAACAATCCTTTAAATAATATCCATACAAGACTATAAGAAGGATATTTCTCTTTAGGTTCCAAACGGCACGGAACTGAAATGAAAAACATGTCTCTATATACATTGTTTGCAAAAATCCAAAATGCTAGAACCTATTATTTATCGTCGCACGAGGTGATCAATTATTATTTTTCTTGATAATTATGCAATTATTCAGTTTCTTGATTTGACAGATTTGTATAGCATTGCTTGGAACAGTTTTCTGATTTCTTCTATTACCTGATTAAGAAAAAAAACGATCAAATAAACGCTGAAGCAAACAAAACTTTCATGTGTCCCGATGTTATTTGCCATGTACGTATTAGGAGCCTATATATTCGAGTTGTGTTTTAATTTCGAAACTATTCGAAATATGCCGATAGTATTTTGTTGTACAACAACTATAAATGTAGACTACCATAGATTAGGTTGTATCACAGGGGTATATTTCGACATACATTAAAACCTCTCTATAACGGCTACTAATTAGGGGATAACCGTTGCGTATTTGAAGATTTGCAGCAGTATATCGGTGGTTTATATGTCGCAAATTTAGTTTTACATGCGACGCGTTAACGGAGCATGTAAAACGATTATTTGCGACGTGGACCAATCAGAATGCGTGTTACAAAAATGTTGCATTAGAAATTGTGTTTAACTAGTTGGTATTTCGGGCAGGTGGCTGCTTAAAGCAAGGTGAAAGTAAAACAGAACGCTCCTATAGGCCCGTTCTGTTTTACTTTCACCTTACTTTAAGCAGCCACCTACCTTTAATACAAAATACTTGATGTACTGGCCGTTATAGAGAGGTTTTACTTAAGGTTCAAATTGAATGTCTTCGTAAGAATACTTTCAAATAATTTATAACGAACACCATGTTTTATGATCTTATTTAAAACATTGCTTATTATAGGGACTATCGCTTTACCCCTTTCCCTGTTCTATGTTTATTCCAAATTTCGATTCCTACTGTTTATTCATGGACAAATAGTTATAATGAAATATGGAAGGTGGAACATTGTAGCTATTTTAGAAAGTAAAGAAAGCGATCTATCAAATTCCATGAGTAAACAGAGCAGGGTCCAATTTTTTTGGTGCTAATATTGTTGCTTGAAACGAACAAGAAGAATATTCAAACATGAAAAATGAG
Organism: Azorinus chamasolen; assembly: GCA_963576725.1. Lineage (NCBI taxonomy): Eukaryota > Metazoa > Mollusca > Bivalvia > Cardiida > Solecurtidae > Azorinus > Azorinus chamasolen. Next base: position 101,102,466 of record OY755235.1, on the reverse strand, counting down.
CAGCCGGCATAATGTTGCAAGCGACAACATTTCGCAGTGAAAGTATTAACCCTTTACTCCATAAATACACATTTATATGCATTTGCAAACAGAGTAGACACAGATCAGACGCTCCTATAGAAGCCGTCTGGTCAGGGTCTGCTTTGTTTGTTTATAATATAACATAGATCTGGTTCCATGCTTATAAAACTTTTTATTTGAGTCTGAGTTCGTTCTCAAGTTTTTGATTGGTCAGATTTGAGCCTTTGGCTCAAATCTGACCAATTAAATGCTTGAGAACAAACTCAGACTCAACTAATTCTCTACCCTTTCCTCCAAGGTCAATAGGTCCTGTTTTGAAGTGCCATTATAAAAGTAATTCTAATTAATATATATTCATGATATTATTATTATTTCTTACATGAATATTGATGGAGTAAAGAGTTAAGACTCATGATGATGGGATGGTTTTAGCGGGGTATTGCTGTATGTGTGTATATATCTATGAAATAATGAATGATCTACAGTGATTAACCTATTGTATTTATCTATCGCCCGAACATACCCGGCTAATAATACACCCGGTTTTAATTGTTTGACAAACTATTTGCAATACGGAACCCGAGCTCTACTTGATAAATATTTACATTGGACTGTAGTACCGAATAGAAATATATTGCAACTTAAATCATTGTATATATAGTCACAAGACAGTCCAGGTGGTCAGGTTTAGGACTGTGTTTTGTTAGGCTGACGGTGTCGAGTTTATCCTTGCAGATATGGGACTGATCAGGAGGAAGAAGGCTGCTGTGCTGACGGTAACGATGGGGTTCGTTTTCTGGATAACAATATCAGTTACCTCAGACCTGTCCAGCTCGGGTATGTAGCACTGACTTTCTTTGCCATTAGGCGTTGTTGGTTAACCCTTTACTCAATGTATATTAATGTTAGAAATTTTGACATCATTAATATTAATTAGATTAATTGTTATAATAGCACATGGACAAAGGAATGTTTGGCTGTGGCAGAAACTGTAGAATCATTTCTGTATTGTACCATAAGTAAATAAGCAAATAGAGCAGATCCTGATCAGACGGCTCCTACAGGATCCGTCTGATCTGGGTCTACTCTGCAAAGGTGTAAAAAGGCGTATTTATGGAGCATCATTTGTCATGCTTACATTACCAAACTGAAGCATATGTACGTTCTCTTTCATATGTACCTTCTCTGCAATTTTCTCTATATGTGATAATTATACTTTCATATTAATTGAAAATTAATATGAAATTAAGATGGATTATGGCGGGTATCTACAGACGTTCAAATGCAGTATAATCTGACTTAAGCGGCCATTCATTATAGAACATAAGATTCTTTAAAAGCAGGTGGTTGCTTAATGCAGGGCAAAAGTAATGCAGAAAGCTCCTATAGGAGCTTTCTGCATTACTTTTGACCTGCTTTAAGCTACCACCTGCCTTACATACCCATAATTAGTCCTCTTTTCGATGGCCGCTTAAGCCAGGTTCTACTGTATAGTATCAACCAGCTTCAATCCTGAGGACTCGCCAGGGGTCTCATCCTGGATTCAAACCGTTTTCAAATGTGTCCATATAACGTAGTTACAATACAGTAAACGCCGTTACTCCGAAAATTTGGTAAAGAAGGCTGCTTAATGCAGAACGAATGTCACACAGAAAGCTCCAAGAGGGACATTCTGCATGCCTTTTATCCTACAATAACATTTCCCCACATATAAACGCTTTTTCACGACTTTGCAAACAGGGAAGACCCATATCAGATGAATCCCATAGGAGTCGCTTGGTCAGTATCTGCTCTGTTTGTTCATGAAATTGTACTGGATCTGACTCTGCAGTTTGTACAAATAACATAAACGTCTCTGTACACGGTCCATCAGAAAAAATACAGGCTAATAAATATTCATGATGAGATTTGTTTCTTGAATATACAACAGAGAAGGGTTAAGCTCTCATCTGTCAGTATCCTTTACTCCTTAAATACGGTATGCCTTTATACACCTTCGCAAACAGACTAGACCCAGATCAGACGGCCCCTATAGGAGCCGTCTGATCAGGGTCTGCTCTGTTTGCTTAAAGAAACAATATAGATACGAGTCTGCAGTATCTACTATGGCCAAATGTCTCGTGCCCATGTATCATTATAAATCTAATTAATATTCATGATGTCATTATTTCTTACATGTATATTCATGGAGTAAAGGGTCAAATGCTTATACCGCTACTTATTTAGTTGTTCGAGTTAGCCGCTTGGTTTTTCTTTAGTCCCAAGTCCTCGATATTGATGTCAAATAAAATGCTATGGTTAAATAGATGTTTGTCAACAGTATTGATTATAAATGTACATGTACTATCATATTTCGAATGTCAAGTCATACATGAGTAATGTCATTATATTGTTTTAAAACAACTACAGAACATCAGCTTATTGGCTAGGTCGTTTATCCCTGTAACTGACTCCAGGTTAGACACCGAGTAAATCGAAGCATTATCGGGAGCCACTATATTTGAAACTCGGGCGGTAGTTTCACAAATACATGAACGAACTGGAAATACGTATAACGTGTACAGTAACACCTCTCTATAACCGCCACTAAATTGTGTTGATTAGTTGGTATTTAGTGCAGGTGACTGCTTAAAGCAAAGTGACAGTAAAACAGAACGCTCCTATAGAATCGTTCTGTTTTTCTTTTACCTTGCATTAAGCAACCACCTGCCTTTAACACAAAATACTTGATGTAATTTATTGGCCGTTATAGAGAGGTTTTACTGTATGATTGATTGAATGAATGAATGAATAAATGAATGAATAAATGAATGTACTTCACGAGGGTAGCTCAATTAGTCATAATGCCTAATCTATATAGAGGCCCTCAAACAAAAGCAGTTCATATAAAATCCAAACTGTAACATCTAGACCGATATATACAGTAAAACCCCGCTAATGCGACCACCTAAAAGAGTTATAATTCTGGGTGCTATCTGCAGATAGTAGCTTAATTCAGGACAAAAACAATGCAGAAAGCTCCCAGGGTTCTACTGTACACAAATAAAACTGATCAAAGCAATACACTTAATTTGTAGAATTATCTCTTTGCACGCTAACAGGCAATAGCGTCAGATCAGAGTCTGAACAGACACAATGTCTTCAGTATGATAAGGATTAACCCCTTACTCCATGAATATTCATGTAAGAAATAATGACGTCATAAAATTACTTAGATTAATTGCTATAATAGCACAAGGAATTGTTTGGCATGGCAGAAATGATATATAATATAATATCGTAAGCAAACAGAGCAGACCCTGATCTGACGGCTCCTATGTTGTGACCTCTCTTTAGAATCGTCTCGAAGAGATGATTCTAAAGAGTAGTCACAATTTAGGGTTTGGTGGAGAAATGACAATTTTAGTATTTCAGTACGATCCGTTATCTGTAGCTCAGTTAAATATTCATGCATTCATTATTTCTTATATGAACATTCACCAGGTACATGGTTAAATGGTTAACATGCAACACGTTACAGCTAGGCCTTATCAAGTGTCCCATTGTTTATTCATAGGATTGCGTGTGAGTGATTAGTTAAACATTCCACCAGACAAAACACTGGTTGATGTACAGTGAAACATCACTCATTCGAACATTCCAATACCTAACATTATAGTTCTTCAAGACATGTTGAAGCTTAATGCAGTAAACGCCATACAAAAAGCTCCCGAATGAGCTTTCTGCGTGACTTTCACTCTGCATTAAACAGTACACTTACTAAAAAAAGTTCTCAGTTTTTTTTTCACTAAAATGTCGGATAATAATTGAGGCTTTGCTGTATTCTAGTACAGTTAACCCTCATTATATCGGCATTCGTTACAATGACACCCTCGTTATACCGGCAGTATGCCTTGAAAAAAACTTAACACAACCACTGAATAAATATGTACAATGCAAATAAGACAGGTGATCGCTTAATGCGGAACACAAGAAGTGCAAAAAGCTCCCAAATGGAGCTTTTTGCACTTCTTGTTTTCTGCATTAAGCGTTCACCTGTTGGTACTAGTTTAAAAGTGGCCATATGGTTCCTGTGATATTTAAACGCGTTATAACGGCAACCTCGTAATATGAGCAAAATGTCTGGAAACAAACACCTCCGTTGTAATGAGGGTTCACTGTACTATTAGAACCATCCGGTAGACACTTGATTGCTCCCCAGCAATTAACTCTGTGTGAGATATTGTCATTGAAAATTGAACAAACAAGTAAACGTTAATTGTTTTGACGGAAATGTTAATAGCTTGAAGAAAACTTGTTGTCTGCTAGGATCAATGTCAAAAATGGCTAGATCATTTTTATTTATATACATTAGTGTACGTCCGCGCGCGCGTGCGTGCGTATGTGTGTGAGCACGTGTGTGTATCTGTACGTGTGGGTGTAGAGTGCAAATGTTTCTCACTTATGTAACTGGGCCAATCATTTTTCGGAATGCCTTAATTGCATTTTTAACTTCTTGTAAAATGTAAAACATGTAGTGAGTGAAATAAACTGTAATATGTGTTACTCGATTTATCATTCAACGTAGCCATAAAGGGGTGTTATTCAATAGTCTATTAACCCATTCCCTGTTCTATGTTTATTCCAAATTTCAATACCTACTGAATATTCAGAGACGAAATAGTTACATGTATAATGAAATGTGGAAGGTGGAACAGTGTAGCCATTTAGAAAGTAAAGAAACAAATCAATCAAATTCCATTAGCAAACAGAACAGGCCCTGATCAGACGGCTGCTATAAGAGTAAAGTTCGGTCCTTCCAAAGTTTAAAATATAGAATTGTTTTAACATGTATCACTATATGTATATCTAGCAACGTGCGTGGCAACTTAATGCATGACGAAAGTAATGCTGATAGGTCCTACAGGAGTAAGGCCTGTATAAACTATAAACTTAAGAAAGTGTTCAGGTTAGAAATAGGATGAGCGGAACCTCAAATACTTATTTGGTCTCTTCAACTTCAAGTTATCGAATTTCAATTGTATTTGTTTTTCTGTTTAAGGCAATAAACGGTATGGTAAAATGGTTCTACCTGGAGAGGTGGAAAGATCAAAGCAAGACGCAAGGGACAGACTTAAGGCTGACCAGCAACAGGTTTGTATATACAGTAAACCCCGATAGGTCGAACACTAAAACAAGTATACAGTAAAACCCCTCTAATTAACAAACATTGCTGTTTTCATAAGCAGGTGGTTGCTAAATGCAGGACGGAAGTTATGCAGAAAGCTCCTTTAGGAGCTTTCTGCATAACTTTCGTCGTGCATTAAGCTACCACCTGTCTTTGCCACTGTGAATTATGCCCCTTTTTGCTGGTCGCATTAGAGGGGTTTTACTGTATCTGTATCATTAACTGTTTTAATGCAGGGCGAAAGTCATGTAGAAAGCTCCCCATAGGAGCTATCTACATTACTATCACATTGCATTAAGCAGCAACCTGTCTAGAAAGGCATGAATTATTCATTACTAAACTTTCAAAGAGTAAGTGTTTTACTGCAATATGATATTTTGCTGTTTGACCATGATCAGGTGCCGCTGCTTATCTGGAAATAAATAGTAAACAAACTGTCTATAGCAACTACTAATTCAAGAAACAGAATGGTATTAAAACAACACGTGGATGCTTAACCCCTCCCCGTTGTAGTTCGAACCCCGACCTGGGCATTTAGACAGCCTTCCAGCTGGCTTTCGGTAGGTTGGTGTTCCCGACCTTGGCATTTGGACTTTTCATGTAAGATAGGTTTCCTGTCGGCTTTCGGTAGGTTGGTGGTTCTTACCCGACTGCTTTTCTTTGCACGAAACAATGAAATTTGTTCGATACACGGAAAATATCAGGCGTCTTCTACCACATGCAATTAGCTGGGCGTCGCGATATACAGCAGAACCCCTCTAATGCGACCACTTAATGAATAAATATGGGTGTCTTTATAAGCAGGTGGTTGCTTAATGCAGGACAAAAGTAATGCAGAAAGCTCCTCTAGGAGCTTTCTGCATTACTTTTGTCCTGCATTAAGCTACCACCTGCATCTAGCACTCAGAATTATACCTCTTTTAGGTGGTCGCATTAGCGGGGTTTTACTGTATCTGAAATACGTTTAAGCGACGTAAAACGCAATACAGCAGAACTTGTCTTAAGCGGCCATCAAAAAGAAGTCTAATTATCGGTCTGTAAGACAGATGGTAGCTTAATGCAGGTCAAAAGTAATGCAGAAATCTCCTATAAGAGCTTTTTGCATTATTTTTGCTCTGCAATAAGCAACCACCTGCTTTCAATACTCCCATGTTCAATACATGAATGACCGTTTAAGACAGGTACAACTGCACAAATAAACAAAACGAACTCGTAGTTATTGACCACATTTCTTCTGAGGATGTCTTATTATAGAGTTAAACTTCTCTAAAATGCGACTACCGAAACGTGATGTTATTCTAGGTCGTTGAGGCTGGTGGTAGCATAGTGCAGAACGAAAGTTATGCAGAAAAAGGCCTCCGTATTAGATTCTTTCTTTATTACCCCTTCCCTATTGAATATTCATGTAAGAAATAATGGCATCGTGAATATTTATTAGCTGAATTTTCATAATGACGTATCACATAGGAGTTGTTGGCATTGGTAGAAACGGTTGATCACCAACAAATAGAACAGAACCACATCAGGGTCCATGCTTATAAAGCTTTTAGTTGAGTCTGAGTTTCGTACTCAAGCTTTTGATTGGTCAGATTTGAGTTCTCAAGCTTTTGATTGGTCAGATTTGAGCCTTTGGCTCAAATCTGACCAATCAAAGTCTTGAGAACGATCTCGGGCTCAACTAAAAGCTTTATAAGCATGGACCCTGACGTTCTATTGACGTCTGATCTGAGTCTACTATGTTTGCAAAGGCGTGAAAAGGCGTTTAGATGAAGAAAAGAGTTAAACAACCATTTGCTTTCATCGAAATTTACGACAATCTGTTATTTAATATGTTGTAATGTTACATATTCAAGACAATCTGTTATTTATGTTGTAATGCTATATTTACGACAATCTGTTATTTAATATGTTGTAATGTTACATATTCAAGACAATCTGTTATTTATGTTGTAATATTGTATTTGCGGTATTTGTTTTCTTCAGAAACTGCAGGAAAATGCAAAATTTGAAAAACAGAAAGCACTCATGGCCAAAAGACTCGCAGTGTTGAGGGATTCATGTGAAAATCTGAAAGAACTCAATACGTTTAGGAATACCTACCGAACAGATTACCTGGGCCATTTAATGGTTGACGATAAAAATAAATTTGTTTACTGTTTTATACCCAAAATTGCTAATACAAATTTTAGGCGAATCTTCCTGGGTCTAAAAGGTATCGTTCCCATGGAGAAGGCCCCTGAAATAACTGGATATGAAATTTATACCAAATACAACAAAGAGTTCGTGTACCTGGAATCCTACAATAAGAGTCAGCGCGAAGAAATACTAAAATATTATAAGAAAATAGCGTTTGTCAGAAAGCCTCTGGAACGATTGTTGTCCGCCTACAGAAACAAGTTTTTCCACCCGAACGATAAGCTTCGCCTAGAGTATTATGACAAAGTTCTAGAGTTTTACGAGAAGTACCCGATTGTTGCTGACAAGGTGAGATCACGTAAAGAGTTCGAGGAGAAACCGATTACATTTCACGAGTTTCTGATATACTGGGCAGACACGTTTGAAGTTGGCGGGCATATAAACGAGCATTTCATGACATTTAACGATTTGTGCCGCCCATGTGACGTGCATTATGACTATGTGGGCAAATATGACACGTTGAGTGATGACGTGCACTATATATTTAAGGACATCGGTCTAGATGTGAGGTTTCCAGGTAGGAATGATAACTACTCATCGGTGGAGACGACAGATCTAGTGTTACAGTATTATCTTGACATGCCCTCGGATGTGCTTAGTCGTGTGTGGGACGTATTGCGTACTGATCATATTATATTTGACTACCAGATACCTCCATGGTTGAAAAACAAAATATCCTAAATCCTTGATTATTCGAACACTCAAATACGTATTATTATAAATCTTAACCCTTTCGCTGCCAAACTCTGTCGTCTGCTAACTTTGTCGTCTGCTACAAATTTTCATTCTTTTGATTTTCTTCATTTTTGTTTCAAAAACATAGTAACATTAGCAAACAGTTTGGACCCTGATGAGACGCCGAGTTACTCGGCGTCTCATCTGGATCCAAACTGTTTGCATGGGTAATCACAGAACCGGCATTGGCAGCGAAATGGTTAAATCCTTTCCTTTTTCAAAATTCAGGTAAGAAATCCTGGCATTATACATATTGATTTACTGGTTTTTTCAAGGAAACGTTTTGTTTTGACAAAATCTGTAGAAAGTTCATCTGGGAGCTTTCTGCATGATGTCCACTCTGCCTAACCCTTTCCCTGATATTGACGATTTTTGTGAACTCTGTATAAGTCTCTTCGTGAAACCATTGTGATAAATAGAGCATTTGCTCCTATAGGAGCAAATGCTCTATTTATCACAATGGTTTCAATCTACAAAATTCTAAAATGTTCCTTTTTTCCTTTTCTCTAGTTAATGTTCCTTTTCGGTAGATTTATTCAAAGAGGTTGTATCTAATAATAGCCTATGAGGGAAAGGGTTAAGCAGACACCTGCCTAAAAGGGCATTCATTCTTCTATGCTGAAATTATTGAGGGTTTACTCTGTCATAAAAACAGACCATGTGGAACCCTTTACTTAATTGATACACCTGAATCCTTTGCAAACAGAATAGATCCAGATCAGACGTCCCATATAGGAGTCGTGTGACAAATTCTATTCTGTTTGCTGATTCTACAATTTCAGAAATGACCATATATTCCTATGCCAAAATGATGTTTTTAAAAATGTATATAAATGCTCACGAGGTAAAGGTGTAGACCTTATCTTGCTGTAAATGGTGATTTACTCCATAAATATACCTTTGCACTAAAAGTAGACCCAGACCAGACGGCCCCTGTAGGACCTGGCTGATCAGAGTCTGCTCTATTTGCTTATAATATAATATAGATACGATTCCACAGTTTCTGTCATAACCAAAATGTCAGTGTCCATGAACTATTATAACAATTAATCTTAATTAATATCCATGATGTCATATTTTCTTTCATGATTATTCATTGAGTAAATGTTAAACTATGATATGGCGCAATGATGACTTTGAATCCATTCTAAACTATTTGTGATTGGCGGAATAGAGGTGAATGAGTATTATTTTTATTTATCTCCACACACGAAAAAAAATTCTGAGTGAAGACCCGAGTTCACTAGTCAAATAAGAACTTTCATTGTATATAGTTGGCGGACGCAACGCAAAACAATTTAATTGTAAATATATTATTTAATATTTATTATCAATTATGAATCAAATGTGTTCTCGGAGTTGAAATACGTCTTTTTCATTTCTTCTGGTTCAATGTGATTTGAATTATCAAACAGTTTGGATCCTGTTGAGATGCCGAGTTACTCGGCATCTCATCTGGATCCAAAAGTCTTTGCAAAGAACATCACAAGTCCGGGTTATTATTTATAGTTACAGCAGTTCTGCCCCGAGCCCTCGATTAGTTTCTCACAAAGGAAGAAATGATAACATATACTCCTTGCTTTTTGTGGATACTGGATACAGCGAAAGGAATGCTGACCTGGTCCCAATGTTGATAAGTATTTTGCACGAGTCATAGTATATTCTTAGTATCTGACTGGTCAAATGTTGAGTAAACTCATATAATAATAATCAGATACTTGAGAATGATCTCAGATTCAGACTCGGAGTCGACAAGAATGCCTACAGAAAACATTGCTTCTTCTTGGCAAACGGCGGCGTGTAGACGGGCTGCATTTCTGTGAGATGAAGTGGTGTCAACAATTGTGCATTTAACCCTTCGCTTGCTGAATTTTAAAATACATTTCTCCTTCTTTACCCATGCCCTGTTGTATAATTACATATATCTTCACTGTGTACAAGTATTTCGCTGTGCAATCACTGCTGTGAAGTGCACTGGTTGCACAATCAACTTGTAAATAGTGCAGACCCTGATGAGACAGCTCCTGCACGATTTGATAGGATGGCCTGCTGTTGACTGTAAGGGGAAATAACCGCTGGAGAGGGTTTGATAGAGTGACTTAACCATTTCTCTGTTGATTATTCATATAAAAAATGATAAAATCATGATTATTTATTTGATTATTTCTTTATGGGTAAGTCCGGCGGGGATACCTTTATTTACACTATTTGTAAAGCTAGGGTGACTTTGAGAGAAGTGTGAGGTTAGGACGTCCGTAAACCGGTTTAAACCCCCAGTGGTGTTTTTGCTACTTACCGTGCCAAGGCGGTACTCTCTTTGTCACCCTTCCTTTTGTTTGCCTTGCGTCTCTGTGCTTGTGATTTTGTTCATGTGTGGAGTGTTTGTCTCTGGTTCTTGTGTGTCTGTTGGTGTTTTCTGTGTTCATCTCGTGTGTGAGTGTGCGTTTGGGGTGTGGTTGTGTGTGTATGTGTGTCATGCTGTCTATCGGTGTTTAGGTGGTGGTTGCGTCTTGTATGTGGCTTTGCCTGCTTGACTTTACTACTTTTCCATTTATAATGGTGCATGTTTGGCTCGCGTGGAAACTGTATAATCATATCTATGTCATGATATAAAGAAAAAAAGAGCAGATGTATGAGCCATCTGATCTGGGTCTACACTGTTTACAAATGTTGAAAGGATATGTATATGAAGGAAACGATAAAGATAAAAGAGTCGGTATAACTTCGTCGTGTGATTAACAATCTCACAGTCGTGTGTCTTTCTTATGTTATATTCTCTTTAAGCTAGATGACAAAGAATAATGTGATTGCGGCAAATGTTTATTATAATGTCCATTATTTAAGTCAACTCGGAGGTACACTTGTAATGACGTTGGCCAAGATTTATTATTGCAGTCAACTCCGAGAGACGACAGTAATTTAACGTTGGCTAAGATTTATTATTGAAATCAATTCCGAGAGAAGACTGTAATAACGTTGGCCAATGTTTATTACTGAAGTCAGCTCCGAGAGGCGACTGTAATTGACGTTGGCCAAGGTTTATTACTGAAGTCAAATCCGAGAGACGACTGTAACATTGGCGGCCAATGTTTATTACTGAAGTCAACTCCGAGATACGACTGTAATTGACGTTGGCCAATGTTTATTATTGAAGTCTAAGAGTGTTGAAATGTCCGTCTCGTGTCTATTTTAGTACTGTTAACCCTTTGCATGCTAAGACCGACCTGACACGCATTTACAAACAGCGTGTATCCAGATGAGACGCCGAGTAACTCGGCGTCTCATCAGAATCCAAGCTGTTTGACACTCGGTCAACAGTTTCTCAAACAATTATATCAATCAGAAGTAGGTGAAAAATTGACAGATCAGACTTTTTGCAGACATATTTTTTCAGCATGATAAAGGTAAAGACACATTTAATTTTGTCTCACAAAGAGTATTACTTATTTTCTTACATGTATTTTATTTAAATTCGTTATACATTGCATGGTCTGTCTGTATTTATTTTATTTCAGATTGGAAATACTGTTGTATTATTCCGTTTTATGTTAATTGCAATTAAGCCTAATCATGCTACTGGCTAGATCTCCTCTGTATTTCATTTCATTGTGTACATTTTTCTGACTAACCCAAACCCATGGTTTGTTTGCTGTGGTGTATTGTACAGTAAAACCCTTCTAATGCGACCACTTAATGAATAAACATGGTTGTCTTTGTAAGCAAGTGGTTGCTTAATGCAGGACGAAAGTTATGCACAACTTTCGTCCTGCATTAAGCTACCGCCTACCCCTGGCACCCATAATTATGCCCATTTTTGGTGGTCGCACTAGAGGGGTTGTACTGTAGTTGTCTTGAAATAAAACTTGTGACGTAACGCATTCGTTTTATCAGAATTGTTCGCTAACTTGTATTGCTTCCAATCCCTAAATTACGGTTGAAGTGCGATATTTCGAACTTGGAAAACTCGAACGTCGAGATAACTCGATGTAAAAGTTTACAATACAGAATTGTTCGAAAATACATCACTACGCACATCTAGAAACATATGTGACAAAGTAATGCTGAAAGCTCCTACGGGGGCTTTCCGCATTAGTTTAGACCCGCATTAAGCTGTGAACTTGAGAAATTGTTCAGATTATGAATCGGATGACCAAAACCTCTCTTATCTCGAAGTAATTTGTATGTTTCCTTGACGTTCGATATACCGAGGTTCAAGAACAGGAGCTTTCAGCACTACTTTAGACCTGTGTTAAGCTGTGAACTTGATTAGAAATCGGATGACTCGAATCTCTGTTATCTCGAAGTAATTTGTATGGTCCCTTGAAGTTCGAGATATCCAAGTATGTCCCATTCCAACCCTCATCGCGTCAAACGCGACTTGTAGCCTTTGTAGGCATTTGCAAACGGCTCGGGTCCAGGTGAGACACCGGGTCACGCAGCGTCTCATCAGGGTCCAAAGTTTATGTTACGCGGCTAATAGTTTCGTGGAGTGTATTTCATCCTTGGTTATGTCCACTTCTTAACCCATTCCCCCATTAGGATATTTCATACCCATACCCTCATAGGTTATTTTTGACCCACCCTATTTGAATAAATCTACTGAAAAGGAACATTTACCAGAAAAAAGGATAAAGGTAGAAATCGGTAGTTTTGAAGCCATTGTGATAAATAGAGTATTTGCTCCTGTGGAGCAAATGCTTTATTTATCACAATGGTTTCAAATAGTGACTGTTACAGAGTCATTAAAATGGGTCAATGTGAAGGAATGGGTAATGATAATACCAGTTATGTGTGTGTGTGTATATATGCGGGCCAAAACACATGGTATTTGTTATGTTCAGTCATTCTTAAGAAGTCGTTTGAAGTTAATCGAAAAATGCCTCTGTGATACAAAATAAACTGTGTTCGTCGATACATGTACAGTAAAACCTCTCTTAACCGGCCGTTAAATTTAGTATGAATATTGGTCTTGGAGACAGGTGGCAGCTTAATGCAGGGTGAAAGTCACGCAGAAAGTTCCTAAAGGAGCTTTCTGCATGACTTTCACCCTGCATTAAGCAGCCACCTGCCTAAAAGTATCTAAATTCTTATCTAGTAGAATTCCGGTTAAGAGAGGTTATACTGTACTTATATATTGATGTGCAACAAAATATTATCAACTATGAAACTAAAATGCGACCTGAATGAAAACTAGTACACCGGTGACTATTCGATATCAAGCACACCAAAGTTCTGTCTTCTCCGACGTTTTTCGATCGGTTTTCTTGCGCTGATTAATGTAAATTTAGGCATTTTTAAACCGCGTTACAAATACAGACTATCACTTTAAACGCTATGAATAAAACCATATAGAACCGATATCCTGACCTCCTGGCGCTAAGTGTTCATTCCCTATATAATTGCGCTGTTGTGATGTAAAAATTAAACCATATCCCGCTTAACTCGAACCTACCTGAAGCTGCATACAACATTCATCCTAATAAAGACGTCGAATCATTAGGCGCCTCGCCAAGATCCAATTCCCCCATAATAACGCAAAACCATCGCGGGTCCTGGTGATACGGCAAGCTACTCGACGTCTCATCTGGATGGAAGCTGTTTGCAAATACATGCACGTGCAAAGTCACGGATAACTAGTTAAAGGTAAATGGTGTAACGAATGTACTATTAGCTAACCCTTAGCCTGCTAAGCGCGACATGACTGGCATTTGAAAACAGCTTGGATCCAGATGAGACGCCGAGTAACTCGGCGTCTCATCAGGAACCAAGCTGTTTGACACTCAGTCAAACGTTTCTCAAAAGCTTGAACTAATCGGCAGAAAGTTAAAAATGAAACAGATCGGAGTTTAAGCAGACATTATTTTTAAAGCAGACTAAGGGTTAGGATTGAAAAGAAAGTACTCATATTTGGCCTCGATATAAAGGTTAGACACAAGTTGGTGAATCAAGTTATACCCACCGCATCAAATTTGTTCAACCATTTCCTTCTTTAACAATATGCATGTAAGAAAGATTTACATCATGAATATTTATTAGCTTATTTTTTATAATATAAAGTTTCCATCTTTACTTTGACAAAAAAATGTAGAATCATATCTACATCATGGCATAAGAAGCTTATTTTTTATAATATAAAGTTTCCATCTTTACTTTGACAAACAAATGTAGAATCATATCTACATCCTGTCATAAGAAGCTTATTTTTTATAATATAAACTTTCCATCTTTACTTTGACAAACAAATGTAGAATCATATCTACATCATGTCATAAGCAAACAGAGCAGATCCTGATCAGACAGCTCCTTCAGGAGCTGTCTGATATGGGTCTACTCTGTTTGCAAATGCGCGAAAAGGCGTTTATATGAAGGAAATGGTTAAATGCACAAGTAACACTAACCTGATAAATATTAATGCAAGATATATGCAAGATTGAAATATCTATTATATGATTTATTTTATAGTGGCACATGATTTTCTGGCTATATTGATTACATTTTTGTAAATTAGCTGAAGAAAGTACCGCTTCGAAACTTGTAGCATGTGATTTTTTTTTATTTGACATCGAAAGGGTTAAGCTATTTTAGCTAAATACAAGTTCAATCAAGTAGAGCAATAGATAACGTGTGTACTCAAGTACTAAAATCGTAATTTCTCCGCCAAACCCCATGTTGTGACCACTCTTCGAATCGTCTCGAAGAATGGTTAGATATTAAATCTGGTGAACTCTTATCAAAACATCTACATGTATGTCAAACAGCATCCAGTCGTATCGCATCCAATGTTATACAGTAAAATCTCTCTATAGCGGCCACTAAATTACATAAATTATTTTGTGTTAAAGGCAGGTGACTGCTTAAAGCAAGGTGAAAGAAAAACAGAACGCTCCTTTAGGCTATTTTTAGATCCATCCTCTTTGTATAAATCTACCGACAAGGAGCATTAACTAGAAAAAGTACCTTTTTTAAATTTCTTTTTAGTTTGAAACCATTGTGATAAATAGAGCATTTGCTCCTATAGTGACTTTTAAAGAGTCGTCAAAAATCGTCAATATGAGGGAATGGGTTAAGTGGTGACTTTCATAGTATCTGTTATTGTCTACCAATTAGTGATGTCTTTTGGAAGTAACTTGACTCTAGGTGAGTCTCCGAGTTATTTGGCCGGGTAATGGAAGAGAAAACCCGGTATGTTCCACCCTTTGGATATCGGGATCGAGCTGAATGACATTTGCAAACAGCGTATTAGAGAGTTCCTATAGGAAGCATTTGATCAAGGTCTGCACTGTTTGTGATTCAAAAATTCTCTCGCGAATCATCTCAAAGTTAAGCGTTTCATACAGAATGAACTCTAATGTTAAACACAGATGGGTCATTCCTCTTTGAAAAGTGAGCATTAACCCATTACCTCATAGGCTATTTTTAGATCCGACCTCTTTGAAAAAAATCTACCGAAAAGGAGCATTAACTAGAGAAAAGGAAAATTTTAGAATTTTGTAGTTTGAAACCATTGTGATAAATAGAGCATTTGCTCCTATAGGAGCAAATGCTCTATTTATCACAATGGTTTCACAAAGTGACTTTTACAGAGTCGTCAAAAGTCGTCAATATGAGGGGATGGGTTGAGGCTCACATATGACAATGTGGTGCTGATTTAAAGCATAGAGGTGCACCGTGACGGTAGCTGAATGCCATTATATACACGACATAGCGTAAGATAAAGGTGTGTATTCAAATACATGTACTAAAATCGTAATTTCACCATCAAATCATATACTGTGACCACTCTTTAGAATCATCTCGAACACAGTATACTAGGGTTTGGTGGAGAAATAAAGGAGCTATTCTTGAAAATGTTTAAATTTACGATTCTTATCGGACCTCTGACTGGTCCGTGTAACAAGGTTTTTTTCTATATGAATAATAACGCGTGACCTGATAAGAGGACCTCGCAATGAGACCCGTGATCTGTGTCTACGCGTTTGCAAATGTCACTGGTTTCCCGCATTGAAAGTGTCATTAATAGAGCATCTTCTGATAGTCATGATCGAGTAGCCCCCCTTTGAAAAACAAACCGCGTTGCCTCTTTCATAGTGTTGTGGGCGTCTTTAACTTTCGTCTGCAATTGTTCATTTCTTCAACTATTGAAGATATAAAACGAGCAAATAGTGTAAACCTAGAACTATTGGTGGGTTGAAATAATTTCTACCAAGTACTGTTTCCCGATGTAGCATCATAGTCACAGTTAACCCATTCCCTCCTAGCCTATATTTTAGACCCAACCTCTTTGAATAAATTTAACGAAAAAGAGCATTTACTAGAGGAAAGGAACATTTTAGAATTGTGTAGTTTTGAAACCAGTGTGATAAATAGAGCATTTGTTCTTATGGGGCAATTGCTCTATTTATTACAAAGGTTTGCGGAGGCGTCAAAAAGCGTCGGAATGAGGGAATGGATTAAAGGGAGCATTCAATTTCTAATATTGCCATATTAATGTGTCATACGAACCACCATTACGAACCGTCTCGAAGAGACAGAGCACAGAAATACCTGCCTATCCCGCTACCCTCGACCTGGCTCAATGATGCAAACAACTTGGATCCAGATGAGACGCCGAGTAACTCAGCGTCTCATCAGTGATCCCACTGCAAGCCGTTTGATATTCGGTCACTGATTTCTCAAAGGCCGAATCAAATCGGACATAGTCAACATCGAAGAGATTCATAGTTGAGCAGACATGTTATTTCTCAGCGGGTTAAGGGTTCATGCGCCTATTGAAGTACAGTAAATATGGAAAAATAGTCAAACAGGGAGAGCCACACCCTGTCTATAATAGACACTAAATTACATCAAATATTTTGTGTTAAAGGCAGGTGGCCGCTTAAAGCAAGGTGACAGTAAAACAGAACGCTCATATAGGAGCGTTCTGTTTTACTTTCACCTTGCTTTAAGCAGCCACCTGTCATAAATACCAACTAATTAA
Organism: Azorinus chamasolen; assembly: GCA_963576725.1. Lineage (NCBI taxonomy): Eukaryota > Metazoa > Mollusca > Bivalvia > Cardiida > Solecurtidae > Azorinus > Azorinus chamasolen. The sequence goes on along the minus strand of OY755235.1, from coordinate 101,085,370 downwards.
TACAATTTAGTGGCCGTTATATAGAGGTTTTACTGTATTGTCCGACAAAGGAGGACATCGAAGGTGGCTGAAGTCCGTCCGGCCATTAACTGCAACTGGTGGACAACTTGACCAGATCTGTTTAACAATAAAATCGAGAATACATTTGTTATTTTAATCTGACTGTTGAGTACTGAGGACCAGAATCAGAGAGTCATAGGTCAGTTACGGTGCAATCTATTGTTAATGACATACAGAATTACCAAATGACCTTGAATAATACAATGAAATCTCCATAACTCGAACGTTTAGTATAGAAAAAATATACACTTTTAGGCAGGTGGCTGCTTAACCCATTACCTCATAGGCTATTTTAGATACAACCTCTTTGAATAAATCTACCGAAAAGGAGCATTAACTAGAGAAAAGGAAAATTTTAGAATTTTGTAGTTTGAAACCATTGTGATAAATAGAGCATTTGCTCCTATAGAAGCAAATGCTATATTTATCACAATGGTTTCACAAAGTGACTTTTCCAGAGTCGTCAAAAGTCGTCAATATGAGGGAATGGGTTAATGCATGGTGGAAGCCATCCAGAAAGTTAACAGAGGAACTTTTAGCATGGTTTTCACCCTGTGGAAGTTGAATTAAAGGTGGTGCACCAGGTTACCCTATAAATCAGTAAAACATTAAAAGCAGAAGCTTTCTTAGTTTATGAGAATATTTCATCATATAAACTGTAACCTAATATGCTACAGTTACGCCAACATCGACGCCCGGGTGAATAGAATAACCCTCCTTATTCTTCGAATAGTCCAATTTAATCTTTTAACATTTATCCTGCTATCTGCGAACTGACTCGCATTTGAAAAAACCCAGATTGGATCCAGGCTAGACGCCGAGTAAACCAGGATCTAAGCTGTTTGACACTCGATCAATAGTTTCTAAACCCCTTCCCTCATATGAACGTGTTTTCACGCATTTGCAAACAGAGTAGACCCAGATCAGACGGCTCCTAGAGGAGCCGTATGAACAGGATCTGTTCTGTTTGCTAATGGAAAGTTAAAGTTCTGTTTCTTTACTTTCTAATATGGCTACACTGTTATTCAGTATGTATTGGAATTTGGAATAAACATAGAAAAGGGAAAGGGTTAAACACTAAGAGAATTTGACGTACCCAACATCGCACCAGATTCAAAACTGAGCAGGCATTAGTTTTCGCTGCGGAATAAGGGTGAATCCTTACAGTGCGGAACACGGTCAGTATAATGGCATTCGCAAACAGTGTAGACCCAGATGAGAGGGCTCCTAGAGGAGCCCTCTCATCAGTGTCTGCACTGTTTGTCATGTTACACTTTTCTTTTAAAAAACCCTAAATACTCCCCGTAATCTTGACCTGTTTGAATTTTGAAATAGTCCATTTGAAAAGTTAACGTTGCAAGGGTTGATACACGTGTAGCTGCGAGATGCAAGGATAGTAATCTCTCGCTTTATCTTTCTTCTTTTTTCTTTTCTCTCTTTCTCGCCCCCCTTCTCTCTTCCGTTTTCGTGTCGCTTCACTCCTCAATTCCTCATTCTGAGACATTTCACTTATTCTACCCGAAGCTTCAACAATTCGCATATTTGTCAGCGTTTATCTGTCTGATTGTCTTGGTTCTGTCCGTCTGTTTCGCGCCCGTCTTCGTCAGTGTGTCTGTCTGTTCATCTTTCACTATCTATGTCTCGATTAATGCTTGGCTGGCCATCATTTTCTGCCTGATGCCCTCATTCTTCGTTCTGTGTGTTTCTGTCTCACTACGCAACATTTGGACCTCTATACACTTAAAACCCTTTCTATTATACGCTATTTTCTGACCCAACCTCTTGGAATACATCTACTGATAAGGAGCATTTACATGAGAAAATTAAAAATAAAATAGAATTTGGTAGTTTTGAGACTATTGTGATAAATAGAGCATTTACTCATATAGAGCAAATGCTCTATTTATCACATTATATTTTTACAGAGGCGTTAAAAATGTCAACATGAGGGAATGGATTTATGCGGCTAATGCAATATAGTCTCTGTGTATTGGTATAATGCCGTACAGTACCCGGGTATACACACCCACCCGACCTATACAACAACTACACGCCAAATATACCCGTGATGGCTTTCAAAGCAAACGAAGCGTGCTTAAAACTGTGTATTAGGTATTTGATACCTCATGTAGACCAAAGTCTGTGTGAAACAAAACAAACGGAACTTGTTGCAATTTATAGCGGAGGGTACGTCCCATGTGTGTTTGCTGCTATGCGTGACTGAACGGTGCAGGTACGGATTTGACACTTTACTTCATGAATATTCATGCCTGAGATAATGACTATGACTAGAAATTAGCTCATTGTTTATAACAGTAATCTTGAATTAAGGTATTTTTTATCATGGCAATATCTGCAGAAAAAGATCGATGTTATTTCATAAGCAAACAAGGCAGACCCTGATGAGAGGGTAACTGCAGGACCGATCTGATCTGGTTTTACTCTGTTGGCAAACCCTTTCCTCCATAATTATGCCTTTCTACGCCTTTGTAAAAATAAGCTGTTGAAACCATTGTGATAAATAGAGCATTTGCTCCTATAGGTGCAAATGCTCTATTTATCACAATGGTTTCAAACTACACGATTCTAAAATCTTACTTTTCTCTAGTTAATGCTCCTTTTCAGATTCAAAGTGGTTTGAATCTAAAAATAGCCGTTGAGGGAATGGGTTAAGGTTTTTTTTTATCATGGCAATATCTGCAGAAATGGATCTATGTTATTTCATAAGCAAACAAGGCAGATCCTGATCAGAGGGTAACTGCAGGACCTATCATATCAAGTTTTACTCTGTTGGCAAAGATGCCAAAAGGCGTATGAGATAAAGGCTCAATCGGTATTTTTGGCAGGTGGTTGCTTAACGCAAGGTGAAAGTAAAACAGAGCGTTCTGTTTCACCTTCACCTTGTTTTAAGCATCCAGCTGCCTTTAACCCTTCGCTTGCTATTCACGTCAATATACATTCCTGTAAATAGTGAAGGCCCAGATGAGACAGCTCCAGCAGGAGCTGTCTCATCAGGGTCTGCACTATTTACAAGTTGATTGTACAACCAGTGCACTCCGCAGCAGTGATTGCACAGCGAAATACTTGTACACAGTAAAGATATATGTAATTATACAACAGGGCATGGGTTAAGAAGGAAAAATGTATTTTAAAATTCAGCAAGAGAAGGGTTAACATAAAATACTTGATGTAATTTAGTTGTCGTTATAGAGAGGTTTTACTGTACATATATTCTGTAACTGCTGACGCGAGACATTTACAACTGCTACATCGTTGGTATGAAAAATACCAGAGAGTGAAACCATTAATGTATGGGCTGTGTATAGTGTATACACTGGAGCCTCGATATCTCGAATTTAACCCTTCTCTTGCTGAATATTAAAATACATTTCTCCTTCTTTATCCATGCCCTGTTGTATAATTACATATATCTTCACTGTGTACAAGTATTTCGTTGTGCAATCACTGCTGTGGAGTGCACTGGTTGCACAATCAACATGTAAATAGTGCAGACCCTGATGAGACAGCTCCTGCAGGAGCTGTTTCATCTGAGTCTTCACTATTTACAGATAGGTATATTGACGCGAATAGCAAGAGAAGGGTTAAACCGTTTTCATATTCAGTATTCATGTAACGAATACTAACATAATGAATACAGTAAAATCCCTCTACACCGGACGTTAAATTTGGAATAAATATCGGCCTTAGAGACAGGTGGCAGCTTAATGCAGGGTGAAAGTCATGCAGAAAGCTCCTCTAGGCATTAAGCTGCCACCTGCCTAAAAGTTTCTAAACTCTTCTTTCCTAGAATTAGGGTTTTGAAAGGTTTTACTGTATTGAGTAGCTGTTTTTATGCAAATACTTGAATAGCACTGATCTAATATTTCAAAGGAAAAGGCCCTTAGTGGTCGAAATATTAGATCAGAGCTATTCAAGTATTTATGTATCATATTAATTCCCGTTTCGGAACATTGTCTTCATTATGTTTGTTTATGATGTACACATGATGTTTTGACTAAGGAAGCATCTGTAGAATCAGATATACATTATACCACAGGAAAACAGAACAGACTCTGATCTAAAAAATGTGCCGTCTGATCTGAGTCTGCTCTGTTTGCAAATGCTTGAAAAGGTGTTTATATGAAGGAAAGGGGTAACCTTACAAATTACTTCGAGGTAACAGGAATTCGAGTCACCCAGTCTCTAGAATATTTCTCTGTGGACAGCTTAAAGCAGGTCGCAAATAATGCTGTATACACTTAGTATATAAAATAGAATTCTATTGTTTCAGTATTTAGGTTGCCATGGCAATATTTAGACGACGGCGGTTTTGTTTGACGTTATTGGCGGCACTGTGTATGATGTTCACGTTTCGAATGACATTCAGGTTTCACAAACTTCTTGAACGTAAGTATCAGCTGCCTCGTTCTAATCCTTTCGGCGCCAAATTAATTTCATCTGTTAAGATGATCGTCTGCTCCAAGTTTCAAAATGGGTTTTCGTCAAATTCATTGCAAAAATATAATCAATTTCAAACAGTTTGGATCCTGAGGAGACGCCGAGTTACTCGGCGTCTACTCTGGATCCAAACTGTTTGCAAATGTTATCACGATTTCGCTCGGCGTCTCCTCTGGATCCAAACCGTTTGCAAAGGCTATCACTGTTTCGCCGATGTCAGTAAAAGAGTTCAAGTGTCCACATTTTGTAAATTTCATCTGCTAATCATTGTCGTCTGCTCCAATTATCAAAGTACGTGTATCACACATTTAACCTTTTGCCTCATAGGAATAGAGATGCCCTATCCAGACGACTCATATTAGAGCCGTCTTATCAGGGTCTGTTCTGTTTGCTTATGAAATAATGAAAATATGATTCTACAATTTCTTTCATCATCGAAACATCCCTTATTCGTGATAACATTACACATACCAGTTATTAATAGTCCATCATTGATTATTTTTCATATGATTATAGTAGTCCAGATAAGATGCGTAAATTTAAACATTTTTAAGAATTACTTCTTTATTTCTCCACCAAATCATATATTGTTACCACTTTTTAGAATCGTCTCGAAGAGACGATTCTAAAGAGTGGTCACAACATAGGGTTTGGTGGAGAAATGACGATTCTAGTATTTGAGTTCGTACCTTTATCTGTAGCTCTGTATGCATATTTATGAGGGAAAGGGTTAAGTTAGGTGCACTGTAATATATTCGAGTGACTTACCCTTCAAGGTATGCAGCTAACCGGTATTTGAAAAAATAAATTCTACATTATAACACTTACCACAGCTGCAAAAACATAATAAGTCTGCTTAAATTTCGATCTGGTGCAATTTTGGCTACTTCTGGTTCGATTAATCTTTTGAGAAATCATTGACGGAGTGTTAACCCATTTGTTCCCACGATCCCATATATTGGACCTAGGCAAACAGTGTAGACTCTGTTCAGACGCCGCATAATGCGGCGTCTGATCAGAGTCTACACTGTTTGCTGATAGGAATTTCAATATAAAACAAAACGAAATTGAAAATTTAGGCCAGGCACCCCTTAGATAAAAAAAATGGACTAATTCAATATATAAACATGGAAGAATCCACTGGGCGCAAATGAGTTAAACATCTTGGATCCTGGAGACTCCGAGTCACTCAGTGTCTCATCTGGATCCAAATGCGAGTCAATCCGTGAATAGCTAGTACAGGTTCACAGATGGTAGTTCAGGGCCGAATATTAGAAACATTCGATCCGTTACTATAGAAACTTGTCAAACAGAATATATTGTAGATAACAATGATTCAGAATTGAATATTGGCTGCTAGAGTTATCTCCCTTAGAATCGAGACAAACTGATTGGCCCCCAGACTGTGGTCACACTTCTTGCACGAATACTCTGCTTTAACCCATTCCCTCCTACTGGCGCCTATTGACGCCTCTGTAGACGTCACTTTTTAAAACCAATGTACATGTAATTCAATGCTGATCTTTTATCGAATATCAGATTTGTTCAGACTTTTGAGAAACTGCCGACAGAATGTTTAACACTTTGGATCTTAATCGGGAGTACAATTACAGTAAAACCTCTCCATAGCGACCACTAAACTACATCAACTATTTTGTGTTAAAGGCATGTAGCTACTTAAAGGTAGGTAAAAGTAAAACAGAACGCTTCTGTTTTACTTTCACATTGCTTTAAGCAACCACATGCCCTTAATATCAACACATTAACACAATTTAATGGCCGTTATAGAGAGGTTTTACTGTAGTTTTTATTATCTGTTATTAACCCTTTCCTACATATATAAATGCATTTTTCACGCCTCTGCAAACAGAGTTAACCTATATAAAGCGGTTCCTGTAGGGGCCGTTTTAATAAGGGCCTGTTATCTTTGCTTATGATGTAATATAGATACAGTAAAACCTCGATTATTCGAATTTTCGGTATTGAAGAATTTAGACCCTTTTAGGCAGGTGGCTGCTTAATGCATGGTGAAAGTCATGCAGAAAGCTCCTAGAGGAGCTTTCTGCATGACTTTCACCATGCATTAAGCTGCCACCTGTCTTAAAGATCGATAATAATACGTATTTTAGTGTTCGGATAATCGAAGTTTTACTGTATGATATTCCGCTATGGCTTAAACTTCCTGTGTCCATGTGTTATTACATGTATAACAATTAATCAATATTTCTTACATGAATATTCATGGGGTAAAGGATAAACCATTTCCCACGTGGTATTCACATAATATTCTTTAACCCTTTCCTCCATAGGCTATTTTAAGACCCAACCTCTTTGAATGAATCTACCAAAAAAGGAGCAGTTACTAGGGAAACGGGCACTTTAGAAGTGTGTAGTTTTGAAACCATTGTGATAAATAGAGCATTTGCTCCTATGGAGCAAATGCTCTATTTATCACAATGGTTTCATAAAGTGATTTTTACAGAGGCGTAGAAAGGCGTATTTATGGAGAAAAGGGTTAAATGACTTTTTGTAATATCTTATGAGCACAGGAATGTTTGGACACAGTAGAAACTTAAGAATCTGACCGATGTTATATTTTAAGCTAACATAGCAGCCCCTGATATGAGTCTACTTTGTTTGCAAAGGTACCAGAAGTTGTCTATATGAAGTAAAGAGTTATGCACGAGTATCATGTTTTACTTCAGAATATGCAGGTCCTGTCATTATACTGAGTGTCGAGGATCCTGTAATTGCTTTCGTTGATGAAGCAAAGCAATCAGCTGGCAGCGGTACAAACACGTCAGTACAAAGGTCAAGGCAGGAGTCAAACTTCAACGCTGCTGTTGTCAAACTACTAGCGAGAAAATTCAGACTGAGATCAATGTGTCAGCCCAGACTGTCCGCTGGTCAGACCATTCATGTAACTGACGATGAATATCTGAAACATATAGCAGTGAACGACGAACAGCAACTGTTAGTTTGTGCCAATAAAGAGGCGCATAGTTCGGGTTTGTTTCAAGCGTTAGTCAAACAAACAGGTGAAGACAATCATGGGACTGGTGTAGTTGAACAACTGAAATACTTAAATACCCTAGAACCAAGCCAGCAAACACTGAAGCTACGGAAATACACCAAGATAGTGGTTGTACAAGATCCATTGGAAAGACTTCTAGAGACTTACAGAAACAAGTTCAAACTGTCCTCTCGGCAGAGAAAACAGGAGCATTACGAGAATCTGGTGGAATTTTACAAAAGACATTCACACTTGTCTGAAAATTCAAGAACTCTCCAAGACTACGCCCATGACCCCCTTTCGTTCCAGGAGTACCTCGTCTACTGGCTGGATAAGTTTAGAACTCGTGAGAATGATGATGAGCAGTTTATGACATACAATGACATATGTCGACCATGTGTCACACATTATGACTATGTTATATACACAAATGATACTGTAGAAGTAATAATGGCCATAGCAAAGAAATTGCATATTGATATAAGTGACACTGTGTCAAATAATGGCCTTAAAGCAACACACAAAGCTGTAAACAAAGATTTAGTAGACTTAGAAAAAGTGTTTAATAATGTTTCTAAAAGTCTTGTCAGTGAAGTGCAGGAACTAGTGTGTGTAGATTCGGTCCTGTTTGGATTTGACGTTGATGAAAACATTTGTACAAAGTTTAAAAAGTTGGAGAGATGAGGTACACCAGCGATACAGTTCTCAGTACAGTAAAATCTCTCTAAACCGGAATTATATTAGAGAATACTTTTAGGCTGGTGGCTGCTTAATGCAGGATGAAAGTCATGCAGAAAGCTCCTATAGGAGCTTTCGGCATGACTTTCACCCTTCATTAAGTTGCCACACGTCCCCAAGACCGATATCTGTACTAAATTGAAGGTCTGGTTTAGAGGCGGTTTACTGTACTCGTCTCAACATACCCGACTGTCACTACAGAACAGTGGTATATACCTGGGTAGCCATCCTGTTTAGCTACCATCACTGCACATTGATAAAGTTGAGCTGAGCTCAAAATATGTCATTGTCATTTCGGTTTACTTGCATTTGACAAATGTACCACAGTAAAATCTCTCTATAACGGCCACTAAATTACATCAAGTATTTTGTGTTAAAGGCAAGTGGTTGCTTAAAGCAAGATGAAAGTAAAACAGAACGCTGCTATTGGACCGTTCTGTTTTACTTTCACGTTGCTTTAAGCAGCCACCTGCCCTAAAATACCAACTAATTAACACAATTTAATGGCCGTTATAGTGAGGTTTTACTGTACTTGATACATATTAAGTGTTTTTATATATTTACATATTTAAATCAATCAATACTCATGATGGGCGCAGTCTTGCATGGCGTAGCTAACGATACCCACTTAGGTATGTGCGTATCATCAATCTTATATTGACAACCTTTTCACGCCTCTGTAAAAGTCACCTTTTGAAACCATTGCGATAAATAGAGCATTTGCTCCTATAGGAGCAAATGCTCTATTTATCACAATGGTTTCAAGACTTTAAAAACTACACAAAATCTTCCCGGACCTCTCTAGCCACTCCGCTTACATTATATTTGGGTCTAGCTACGTCCATGTCTTGCATAGATAATCATTAAATAAAGTAACATATTGCTGTTTCCGTGTCAAGCAGTTTTGAAACTTATTAGCTACCTGTACAGGTGTCAATCTCCTATTTGTATAAACCCATTTCAACCCTTTACTCCATGTATAGCCTTTGCAAAAACAGAGTAAACCCATCAGCCGCACCCGCCGTTGGATCCGTCTTATCATTGTTTGCTTATGGGGTAATACACAGTATAACCTGTCTTAACCGGCCATCAAAAAGTGGTCTAATTATGGGTCTGTATGACAGGTGGTCGCTTAATGCAGGTCAAAAGTAATGCAAAAAGCTCCTATAGGAGCTTTTTGCATTATTCTTTCCCTGTATTCAGCTACAGCCTGTTTTTTAAGACTCCCGTGTTAAATAAATGAACGACATCTTAATATATTAACTCATAGGCTATTTTTAGATACAACTTCTTTGAATAAATCTACCGAAAAGGAGAATGAACTAGAGAAAAGGAAAATTTTAGAATTTTGTACTGTAGTTTGAAACCATTGTGATAAATAGAGCATTTGCTCCTATAGAAGCGAATTCTCTATTTATCACAATGGTTTCACAAAGTGAGTTCTATAGAGTCGTCAAAAGTCATATGAGGGAATGGATTAAGACAGGTTCAACCTGCAGATCTGAGTCTGCAGTCACTGTCATGGCAAAACTTTCCTTTGCCAAACCATTCATTTACAAAAAACCAGTTTCCTTTGTTCATACTGGTATGTCATTTCAACCATTCATCTACATCAAACCCCCTTTAATGGGGACCATCAGACCCATGTCTAATTATGGGTCTTAAAAGACAGGTAGTTGCTTAATGCAGGATGAACGTAATGGAGAAATATCATCCAGGAACTTTATGCATTACTTATAGCATGCATTTAGCGATCACCTGCCTTATCATAGTTACCCTGTTCTATGTTTATTCCAAATTTCAATACCTAATGAATATTCATGGACAAAATAATTATAATGAAATACGGAAGGTGGAACATTGTAGCCATTGTAGAAATTAAAGAAACAGGTCTTAAAATTTTCACGAGCAAACAGAGCAGACCCTGATCAGACGGCTCCTATAGGAGCCATCTGATCTTGGTCTACTCTGTTTGCAAAGGCGTGAAAACAGGTTAATATGAAGGTCATGCATGACTAAAAGACACCCATGTTTATTCATAAACTGATCGCTTTAGAGGGGTTTTACTGTATTTGCTATTTATGGTCTCATTATTTCTAACATGAATATTCATGAAGTAAAGAGCTAACCTGTACTTCTAAGCGATATCTTCTAAATTATGTATATACATAAAAGAAATAACGACATCATGAATATGCATTAGCTTTTTTTTTATAATGGCACGTGTACACATGGATGTTTAGTATTGGTAGAAACTGTAGAGTCAGATCTATTATAAGTTCATCAGCAAACAGAGCAGACCCTGATCAGACGACTCCTACAGGAGTGTCTGCTCTGGATTTACTCTATTTGCAAAGGCATGAAAAACGCATTATGGGGGAAATGCTTAACTATAGTAACCGTTACAGTTTGACGCAACTATATTCGCACTTTTTAAGACCGAAATGTTGCGATTACAATTGATGCATTTAACTCTAGTGGTTACTGTTAACTCTACGCGAGTTCTACGCCTTGGTAAAAAGACTAGACGTGGTCGTCTGATCTGGCCCTACTCTTTTTGCAAACGCATAAATAAACGTTTATATAAAGGAACGAGTTAAAACGACGATGCCCTACTTATCATTATACAGTAAAACCTCTCTACAACAACCACTAAATTACATCAAGTATTTTGTGTAAAAGGCAGGTGGCTGCTTAAAGCAAGGTGAAAGTAAAACAGAACGCTCCTATAGGAGCGTTCTGTTTTACTTTCACATTGCTTTAAGCAACCACCTGCATTAGATACCAACTAATAAATATAATTTAGTGGCCGTTATAGAGAGGTTTTACTGTATACAGAGGTATTAATTTACTATAATGTAATAATATTCACATTTCTGCGCTACATTTACAAAGTTCCATGATGTTTGGTATACCGATAATCAAATAAATGTGGGGTCATGGCTTTGCTTAAATAAAAGTGGCACTATGATTTTAATCAAATAATAGTAGGACCGTGATCTTAATCAATGTACCATGGTTTTGACCTTTGGGTATTCACACATAAGGTTACTAGAATACAATAGAATCTGTCTTAAGCGGTCATTCATTTATTGAACATAGGAGTCTTAAAATGCAGGTAGTTGCTTAATGCAGGACAAAGGTAATGCAGAAAGCACCTAATGGAGCTTTCTGCATTATTTTTGACCTGCATTAAGTTGTCACCTGCCTTTAATTAAATACAAGTGGGACCATGATTTTGACTTTTGGATATTCATACCTAAATTTACTAGAATCTATCTTAAGCGGTCATTCATTTATTGAAATAAGAGTCTTGAAAAGCAGATGTTTGCTTAATGCAGGGCAAAGGTAATGCAGATAGCTCCTATGGGAGTTTTCTGCATTACTTTTTATCTGCATTAAGCTACCACCTGGTTAAAGAATCATACTTAGACCTCTTTTTAATGGTCGCTTAGGACAGGTTCTACTGTATACAGACAAATGAATTCGACGAAGGTTATTCAAGTTAAAAAGAAAACATATTCTATGCGCCGAAATAAAATCTATACTATTGTATTTTGTCTTTAAGTTTTTCTTTTAAGTTGTTATATTGAAACATTATGTAGTACAGACAGTGTACAATTGTAGATTCGTTGTTTTGACCTTTCAGTGGCGATTTGTATGATAGTGAAAATATCAAACAACAATAATCCTTGCTATACCTAGTGGTTTCCATGGCAACGTCAAATAAAGGCTTAATAACAGTAAAACCTCGATTATTCGAAATTTTAGTATATAATAATTTAGACCCTTTTAGGCATGTGGCTGCTAAATGCAGGGTGCGAGTCATGCAGAAATATCATAGGGGAGCTTTCTGCATGACTTTCACCCTGCATTAAGCTGTCATCTGTCTTAAAGATCGATAATGATACGTATTTTCGTGTTCGCATAATCGAGGATTTACTGCAATCAGCAAATTCACTATTTTGTAAACTACTCTTAAAAAGAAATATCTTTAAAAAATATATTAAGCGGCATTCAAATATTGACATAAAATACAATTCATTAATGGTATTAAATATCTGCCATATTAAATCCAATGTTTGGGGATTTTATAGTGCAGGGAACTAGATCTATGAAGGTTGGTTATTATTATACTAGCAGACATGCGTGCAACGGAAATGACTTAAACAAAATGTAGATCAACTATTTCATTCAATATACTAAATGGTTGCGTCTGTTTGTTAGTGAATTCGGAGGCGATGCTAGTTAAATATACTGCAATGAGTTGGAGCCTTGGCCTGACTGCATGTTTTGTTTTTAAGGCGATTATAATGTTTGAAATGAATAAGTGAACGTAGAGTAGAAGAAACAATTATTGAAACATTTCAAGTAACATTTATAGGAAATCACTATTAACTTGTACATGAACTGCAAAACAACCATACCAGCACTGCTAAGACGTCTGTGGATGACCGCCGAAAAATGTCAGAAGCACGTTCGGAGCACAGGTGCCCTTCGCAAGCTACACCTCAACAACAACAACAACAACAACAACAACAACAACAACAACAACAACAACAACAACAACAACAACGCAAATAGATACAGTAAGACCTCTCTATAACGACCACTAAATTGTATTAATTAGTTGGTATTTTGGGCAGGTGGTTGCTTAAAGCAAAGTGAAAGTAAAACAGAACGCTCCTATCTGGGTCTTATCTGGGTCTTACCATGTTTGCAAGGGTGTTAAAAGATGTTTCTATGAGTTAAAAATACAGCAACTGCCTGCGTTAGATAAACTCATTTTACACCCATGCCTATTGATGTCAGAACTAATGACGTCATGAATATTGATTAGATTAATTCTTATAATACATGCAGTACATAAACAAAGGGAACTTTAGCATTGTTGGAATTTGTAGTATCAGATCTATCCTTATTTCATAAGCAAACAGGACAGACCCTAGCCTGTTTGCAAATGCGCAGAATGGCGTAATGGAGTAAAGAGTTAATCAAAATATGTTCGCTTCAGACAGGTGCTGCTGGATTCCTTATTGTCATTGAAGATGTCTCATGCCTTCTGTTTCTTTCACATTTTATTTTCAAGGCTTTGATTAGACTATCACTCAGGTTGGGTCCTAATGACATGCCGATTCCTTCGACTTGTCAGCTTGTAAATGTTATTTCAAACTTGTCAGTTTCGCGTATAGTGTTAACCCATTTCCCTCATATTGACGCCTTTTGACGCCTCTGTAGTAATCACTCCCTGAAACCACTGTGATATATTTAGAGCAATTGCTCATATGGAGCAAATGCTCTATTTATCACAATCGTTTCATAACTACACAATTCTAAACTTTTCCTTCCCTCTAGTAACTGCTACTTTTCGGTAGATTTATTCAATGAGGTAGGGTCTCACGAGGGAATGGGTTAATACAGTCAGTTCTCTATATAATGTCCACCAAAAACACAGGTACATGTAGCTAGCTAGATAGATAGATAGATTTTTATTCATATTAAACTCTGTATGCTAGTTAAAACATACATCAACCATTGATCAAGTAAAATATCACGTTACAAATATAATGCACGTAATAGTGTCACGGTAATAGACTTGATATTGAAGTATAAATATATAATTGATAAAGAATTATTAACATGCCAGTTACATAATGTCATTAAATACAAGGATAGTTTATTATTCCGCCAAGGAGGTCACGATTCGATCCCAATCAATAAAGTAGTGCGATAGATCAATAGTTAGTGCGACCTCCAGACAAAGGCGTAGCTTCCTATAGGTCAAGTAGGCCGAAGGTGGGTTAACCCTTTCACCGCCAATGTCGCATAAATGCACCATGACAAACAATGCAGTCCCAGATCAGACGCCGCCTTGAAAGGCGGCGTCTGATCAGGGACTTCACTTTTTGTCTCAATCTCTGTTTCTATTTCTGTGCCTTTTTCCTTTGAAATTTGCATTTATTTATCTCATTTCCTTATTGTACCGAATGATTTAACACAAAATGGATTGCAGATGACAATTAGAAATTTGGTGCCGAAATGGTTAATTCAAAACGGCAGGTTAACACATGTGTTAATGTTCTGCGTATGCATTCCAATTATCACCTGTTGTATGCCCATCATCTCATTGTGAAAATGTTACAGAAACATGTAGTAGGTAGTCTCAGCCATACAGTTTCCCTGGAATGTCTGTTATCTTACGTCTTAGACTTTGTTATTAGGAAAATATAACATTTGCAAAAAGAGCAATGATGAAGGGCCACAGTAGGGGCTGTTTCGTCACATCCTGTCCGCCGGAACTAGAGCAACAGTGCGACTCTCCGCAGCAGGCTTGTGGACAAGCGTTCGTGTCATTTTGGCAGTTTTCCCACTTGCATTGATCAGTTACAGTCCCACAACAGTCCGTCGGACAACTGGAATGGCTTTCTCCCGGATCACACACCAAATCGAAACAGGAGTCAGGAGTTTCCGCCCCAGGTGGCTCTAAGCTGTAGCCGAAACGCTTCCTACATTTTATTTTGAAACACTTAACAAATACCCACCAGAAATCTGAAATGTTGAACTGTGTCAGATGTGACGTACACAAGGTATGCACTTCATCTTGTCCGGAACAACCGCCACAGTACAATGTACTGTCCTGCGTACCCTTACCCCTTTTGTTATCCACCCCACAACTGTCGCAGTACTGTTTCGTTACGGAAGCACTTTGATAAGTTTTTCCATCACACGTTGAGTTAGCGTGGCAATTGTTACAGCATGCATACCATTGAAGGCCGTTAGAACCACCCCATTTAAAGGTCGCACACTTTCCTTTCGGTGCCTGGTCTCCAGCCTTCCTGGGAACTCTGGTGAAATCACAAGTTCTAACCAAACTACATACCACAAATGCAAACACGGCGATGCAAAGTTTCATTTTGAATTCAGTGGTATACGCGCAGGCTAACGTACAGTGAATCTATGCAGAGTAAGTTTGTCTCACAGCCTTCTATATATACTACTCGACAAATAAAACTGAAACAGTAAACCCCCTCTAAACCTGACGTTCAATTTTAGTATAAATGTCGATCTTGAAGACAGATGGTCGCTTAATCTAGGAGCTTTCTGCATTAATTTCGTTCTGCAATAAACAATTACCTGCTGTTATAGACCTAATGATTATTCATTATATGGTGGCTATGTAAACGTTCTACTGTATATATTAATATATAAGCCGTTCTACGACAACGGATGTAGTCTTGGTTAGTGTAGCTTTGGTTTAGTGTTGGTCTTTACTTCATGAATATCCATATACATGTAACTATAATGACGGTATGGATATCACAGTGCATCATTTTTATAATGGCAATATGATAATTAATGTGGGGTTTAACCTTTAGTCTGCTATGGGCGAATGATTGAATATCTATGCAAACAGTTTGGATCCAGATGAGACGCCGAGTAACTCGGCGTCTCATCAGGATCCAAACTGTTTGACACTTTGATTGCACTTTGGTAGACAAATTGTTTACAGCTTGAATTTAGAAAATGTAATTGGTGAAAAAATCCGTAAAAATATTTTGCTCAGCAGGCTAAATTTAAGGTTTAAATGTGGCATATACTGTAGAGACAGAGCTATGTATTTTTTATAATCAAGCAGAGCAGACTTAATACAAGGGTCTGATTTACGTTTGTTTACGTCTTAACCATTTACTCCATAAATACACCTTTCTTAGTATTTGCAAGCAGAGTAGATACAGACCAGACCGCTCCTAAAGGAGCCGTATGCTCAGAGTCTACTCTATTTGCATATTGACAAATATAGATCTGAATCTACAGTTTCTGCTTTGTCCAAAAACAAAAATCGTGTGTTAATATGCCATTTTAAAACATGATATTCATGATGTCATAAAATCTTTCATGAATATCCATGAAGTAAAAATATATTCCCTTATGTACATGTAAGCGCAGTTTGACGCATCTGCAAACAGAGTAGATCCAGATCAGACGGCTCCTATAGGAGCCGTCTGATCAGGGTCTGCTATGTTTGCTTATGGTGTAATATAGATCTGATTCTACAGTTTCTGCCTGAGCTGAAATGTCCTGTGTTCATATGCTATTATAATGAATATTCATCAGGGAAAGGGTTAACATTGTGTATACATTAAAACCACTCTTAATCGAAATTCTAGTAACGAAAAATAGATACCTATAGGCAGGTAGGTGCTTAATGCATTGTCAAAGTCATGCAGAAAGCTCCCGCATGACTTTCACCCTGCATTAACCTGCCACCTGTCTTAAAGACGATAATTATTATTTTCTGAGTGTTCGAAGTGTTACTGTATGTTATATACATGTATACACTAGACTAGTGTTGAAACGATTATCGGGTTAACCGTTGCCGATTACGAAATCGCGATTAACCGGTTACAAAATCCGTAACCGGTTAACCGTATTGGTTACTTCCCTTAGTTCGTCAGTAGAGTGCTAAAGATTACAATGGCCATAAAAAAGACTTTTAAATTTGTTTTTATGTTCAATAAAACTTGAAATATATGTATTTATTTCAAAAGTATGTTATTTTGTTGGTTTGTTGGTTGGATATTTGTTGGTTTTTCTATTTTGCATATCAAAACGATCGATTTTCTTCTTCACTATGGTTATTTTTCATCTGTAGTATTTTTAAAAAGTCGTTGGTCTGAAAGATTTTTAAAGAATTATGATGAAAATATCAGTTTAACTTGATTATGATAAGACCAAAATAATGATAAAATAAAATTCACTTTCTTTTTGAAGTCACGCTCGGTTTATGAATAAAAGAAGCTTGGGCGCACTATAAAGTATCTTGAGAAGGTATCTGCAGCCATGACTATTGTACTGTATTCTCAGCTGATAGTTGTAAACATTGGCAGAAATACATGTGTTTGAAGTTTGAACATCTGTGACATTTCATGAGCGCAGAAACCCATCAATATTAACAGCCAGACAATTATTATTAGCATATATTGGTAATTAATATTTTCTTTCTCAGTGCTCTTTAATTAAATGTTGAAATATGCAGTTGCATCATTAGCATATACATGTATATCAATAATAACAATGGTCTTCTTATTGCTCTTTCATCATATGTTGAATCATGCAGTCGCATTTTAGTACTAAGTGTACCCAGGTTTAACCCATTCCCACTTTTGACGACTCTGCAAAAGTCACTTTGTGAAACCATTGTGATAAATAGAGCATTTGCTCCCATAGGAACAAATGCTCTATTTATCACAATGGTTTCAAACTAAACAATTCTAAACAATTCTAAACAAAATCCCTTTCTCTAGTTAATGCTCATTTTCGGTAGATTTATTTAAAGAGATTGTATCTAAAAATAGCCTATGAGGTAATGGATTAAAGCAGCCGCCTCCTGATCTGGGTCTTCTCTGTTTGCAAAGGGAAAGGGTTAGTCCAGAGCTCTGATTCCGCTATTCGCGACCTGAATTCCCTTTACTAACAGCTTAGGTCTAGATGAGAGGACGAGCAGCTCGGTATCTTGTTAGAGCAGAATACATGGTAGATAACAATTATTCAGAATTGAATATTGCTCGCTAGAGTTGTCTCCCTTAGAACCCAGACAACAGATTAACACCTAGACTCTGGTCACACTTTGATCAATATGCACGAATACTCTGCTCTAACCCATTCCCTTAAAGGGGATGTCCCTAAATTTGACGCGTTTCATAAACACTTAAAATATACAAAACTCATTTATTTATATGCTGAAAAGTAGTATATCGCAAAAAGCCACATCCAATTACCGTTTATAATGACAAAACATCCATGTGTTTGATATCGCCGATCCCGGTTTTACTACCCGAAGTTTCAGTTTTATTCGGGCTGGGTTTTAGTTTCGTAACTGTTCGCCCTATTCGCGATTCTCCGACCACTTCCGAGAAAGCTATTACGTATATAGGGATCGGGTGATCATCGGCAAAACGCGGAAGAATTTAACGGAAAAGGCCGATAATATTGTGCTGTAGAACAAAAATTATCAGTATTGATGAAATCGGTTTATTTGTATCACAGGGGCATATTCCGATATAAGTTCAAATTGGGAACCTTCATAATAATGATAGAGCATAACAAATACCAAGTTTTATGATATTATTGAAAATATGCCATCATTGTAGGGACTTCCTCTTTAAACAGACGCACAATGACGCCTCTATTAAACTCAGTTTTTAAACATTTGTTGTAAATGGAGCATTTGCAAATGCTCTATTTATCATAATGGTTAAAACCCTTTTAATGGGACCATCAAACCCACGTCTAATTCTGGATGTTGAAGGCAAGTTGTAGCTTAATGAAGGACGGATGATATGTAGATAGCTAATCCAGGAAATTTATACATTACGCTCAGCATGCATTCCCTGTTCTATGTTTATTTCAAATGTAAATACCTACTGAAGAAATATCGACATCATGATTATTTTTGTTTATAATTGCACGTGCACACAGGAATGTTGATATCCTGAAGGAGCCGTCTGATCTGGGTCTACTCTGTTTGCAAAGGCAAAAAGAGAAGCTATATGCAGGAAATTCTGAACTATAGTAACCGTTACACTTTGATAAAACTGTTCGCACATTTTAAGACCGAAATGTTGCGATTACAATAGCTGCATTAAACTGTAATAGTTACTGTTAAAACATTTTTTCTCCATAAATATAGATATAACTTTGCAAAAAGTGTAGACCCAGACCAGACCCAGATTTGGGTCTACTCTGTTTGCAAAGGCATAAAGGCGTTTATATAAAGGCACTAATTAAAACGACTGCGTCCTATTAACTATTATGTATGCAGATGTCATAAGTTACTATACTTGTTAGTGGTACCATGGTTTTAACCAAATACAAGCAGGACCATGGTTTTAACCAAATACAAGCAGGACCATGGTTCTAACCAAATACAAGCAAGCAGGACCATGGTTTTAACCAAATACAAGCAGGACCATGGTTTTAACCAAATACAAGCAGGACCATGGTTTTAACCAAATACAAGCAAGCAGGACCATGGTTTTAACCAAATACAAGCAGGACCATGGTTTTAACCAAATACAAGCAGGACCATGGTTTTAACCAAATACAAGCGGGACCATGATTTTAACCAAATACAAGCGGGACCATGGTTTTAACCAAATACAAGCGGGACCATGGTTTTAACCAAATACAAGCGGGACCATGGTTTTAACCAAATACAAGCGGGACCATGGTTTTAATCAAACACAAGTGGGACCTTGGTTTAATCAAATACAAGTGGGAATCTTGGTTTTAATCAAATACAAGTGGGAATCTTGGTTTTAATCAAATACAAGTGGGACATTGGTTTTGAATTTTGGATATTCATCCCTAGGTTTACTAGAATACAGTGAATGAATGAATAAATGAATGAATGAATAAATGAATGAATGAAAAAAGTAGAATCTGTCTTAAGCGGTCATTCATTTATTGAACATAGTCCTGAGTCTTAAAACACGCGTATGGGAGCTTTCTGCATTATCTTTGACCTGCATTAAGCTACCACCTGCCTTACATACCCATACTTAGACCTCTTTTTAATGGCCGCTTAGGACAGGGTCTACTGTATAGGGACAAATGAATTCGACGAAGGTTATTCAAGTTAAAAAGAAAACCTATTCCATAATACGAAATAAAGTATGTACTATTGTACTTTGTCGTCTTTCTTTAAGCTCTTCTTGTTTCAAACCTTTCAAACAAGTTGTTATATTGAAGCATATGTTATACAGACAGTGTACATAGATCAGGGTCCATGCTTATAAAACTTTTTAGTTGAGCCTGAGTTCGTTCTCAAGCTTTTGATTGGTCAGATTTAAGTTCTCAAGCTTTTGATTGGTCAGATTTGAGCCAAAGACTCAAATCTGACCAATAAAAAACTTGAGAACGAACTCAGACTCAACTAAAAGTTTTATAAGTATGGACCTTGATGCTTCGACTTTTCATTTGCGATTTGTATGATTGTGAAAAATGTAAACAGCATTAATGCTTACCATACCTAGTGATTTCCATGGCAACGCCCGGTAAGGGCTAACTATTTGCCACTTTCAGCAGCTTCTCTGTTTGTGAAATACTCTTACAAACAGTTCAGATACTGATCAGACACCATTACAGCTTAACTGACCATCATCTGTATCTAAACTATTTTAGATCTGATTCTACAGTGTTCTTGTCATGACTATTAATTAGTTTCTTTTTATAATGATACATGAACACGGGAAGTTTCGGCCATGGTAGATGGTATATAATCACATCTGTAGTTTTTCATAAGCAAACAGAGCAGACCCTGATCAGACGGTTCCAATAGGAGTCGTCTGATCTGGGTCTATTCCTTTTGCAAAAGCGTTGAAAGGCGAACGTATATATATATATGGAGTAAAGGGTTAACATTATCATTTGACGACTCTATAAAAGTCACTTTGTGAAATCATTGTGATAAATAGAGCATTTGCTTCTATAGGAGTAAATGCTCTATTTATCACAATGGTTTCAAACTACAAAATTCTAAAATTTTCATTTTCTCTAATTAATTCTCCTTTTCGGTAGATTAATTCAGAGGTTGCATCTAAAAATAGCATATGAGGTAATGGGTTAATGCCCGTAAGAACCATAGATTTCAAACAAGACAAAATCTGATGGAATGCACTGATATTGGCATATACATGTTACCAAAGAAATAAAACTTTTGAAACTTTACATAGTATATTCTATATCTGATTGGTAAAAAGAATCAGCTGCTTGGGAATGAAAGGACTTAATCCTTTTCTTCATATACACGCATGTTAACGCCTTTGCAAACGGAGAATACCCAAATCCAATGGTTCCTATAGGAGTCGTCTGATCAGAGTCGTTTGCTCATGAAATTATAATACACTTAATACGGATTAACTCGAAGTAAATGTTCGGTCCTTCCAAAGTTTACAATACCTAGTAGTTTTAAAATGTATAATTACGCATGTTTATAAAAACTATGACAGCTTAATGCAGTCAGAAAGGCTCATACAGGAGCTTTCAGCATTACTTTTGACATGCATTAATCTGTGAACTTGTCAAAAATAGAAAATGGATAACTCGAGTTCAGTTATCTCGAGTAATTTGTATGTTCCCTTTAAGTTCGAGATATCGAAGTTTAAATGTATTATAATTTCATGTGAATTAATTCCTGCGCTTAATTAGCTCTCAAATGGCTACACATGAGGTTTGGTGGAGAACATTATATCATTTTACGTTTTGCTTGCTCAAAAACGACACAGTAAAATATGTAAATTTAGCAGATGTGATGTGCCAATTAATCACGTGAATCTGTAATTCATGTGACCATTAATTGTATCAAAACAAAAACTAGAATTAAAGAATTGCAGGCAACTGGTACCACATTTTCTGCGTTCATTGGTTTAAACGGACAATAAGTCTCGAATGGGACACTGTAAAGTAATTTTCGATTCTTCTCTGTTTTACCCCTTTGAATATATACTCCGCCATTGCTGGCCAGTTTTGTTTACGTTCTCTGAAAACAGGAGTCACGTGACGTTACAGTAGCTAATTTGCATTTAGTGGACGAGCTGGTCAAGTAGGGATTCACATGATACATCCCGTTCATTCCTTTGATATATGAAACAATTTTCGAGCATCACAGCTTGTTTGCTAATGTTTTAAAACCATCTTTGGACAAAAGAAATTGATTAAACCCTGTTCTATGTTTATTACAAATATCAATACCTATTGAATATTCATATACAAAGTAGTTATAATGAATTATGGAAGATGGAACATTGTAGCCAAGTTAAAAAGTAAAGAAACAAATCTTTCAAAGTCCAGTAAGCAAACAGAGCAGACCCTGATCAGACGGCTCCTATAGGAGTCGTCTGATATGGGTCTACTCTGTTTGCAAATGCGTGAAAACACGTTTATATGAGGGAAAGGGTTAATTAATATTTTTCACAAGAAAAAGTTAATCCTAACATATAATGGGACTTTGAGAGAATGCATTATTTGAAAATGAAATTAGGAAGTAATCATTCAATCTATTGTAATTAACGAATTTTATTTGTAATGTATCAGCTGTGATTTTAACCCATTCCCTCATAGGCTATTTTTAGATCTAACATGTGTGTATAAATCTACCGAAAAGGAGCATTTACTAGAGAAAAGGAAACGTTTAGAACTTTGTAGTTTTGAAACCATTGTGATAAATAGAGCATTTGCTGCTATGGAGCAAATGCTCTATTCATCATAATGGTTTCAGAAAGTGGTTTTTACAAAAGGCTCTACCATATGAGCGAATGGGTTAGAGGAAAGAGGAGTGGGTAAATTAAAAAAGGCAGGCTAGCCCTTTCGCTGCCAAACTCTGTCGTCTGCTAACTTTGTCGTCTGCTACAAATTTTCATTTTTTTTTTATTTTCTTCATTTTTATTTCAAAAACATAGTAACAGTAACAAACAGTTTGGATCCTGATGAGACGCCGAGTTACTCGGCGTCTCATCTGGATCCAAACTGTTTACATAGATAATCACAGATCCGGCATTGTCAGCGAAAGGGTTAATACATATATTAGCGTTCGGTGTATGTATTCCAACTGTCACCTGTTGTATGTCTATTTCATTGTCAAAATGTTACACAAACATGTGATCGGTAGTTTCATTTCATTCAGTTTCCCTGGATTGTCTGGTTCCCTTACGTCTTAGACTTTGTTATTAGGAAAATATAACATTGGCAAAAGAGCAATGATGAAGGGCCACAGTAGCGGTTGTTTCGTCACACCCTGTCCGCCGGAACCAAGGCAACAGGACGACTCTCCACAGCAGGGTTTAGGACAAGTGTCCGTGTCATTTTGGTACTTTTCCCACTTGCACTGATCATTTACAACCCCACAGCAATCCGTCGGACAATTGAACACGTCTTCCCCCGGTTCACACACCAAATCAAAACAAGTGTCTGGAATTTCATCCTCAGTTGGCTCTAAGCTGTAGCCGTAACGTTTCTTACATTTTCTTTTAAAACACTTAACAAATGCCCAACAGAAACCTGGAATGTTGAAAACCTTTTTGAGATCTGAAGTACACACTTCTTGCACTTCATCTTGACCGGAACACCCGCCACAGAACAATATACTGTCCTTCTTGCCGTTACCTTTTTTGTTATCCACCCCACAACTGTTACAATATTTTGTCGTAGAAGCACTTTGATAAGTTTTTCCATCACACGTTGAGTTGGTATCGTTGCAGTTATTACAGCATGCATACCAGTGAAGGCCGGTAACGCCACCCCACTTAAAGGTCTCACATTTTCCTGTTGGTGCTTGGTCTCCAGCTTTCCTGGGAACTCTGATGGTATCACAAGTTCTAACCAAACTACAAACCACAAATGCAATCACGGCGATGCAAAGTTTCATTTTGAATTCAGTGGTAAGCGCAGGTTAACAAACAGTGATTCTAAATAGTCTCACAGCCTTCTATATTCTTCTACTCGACAAATAAAACATACATGTAACAGTTAAGCATGTGCCTTGGCTAGTGGATACTGCATAGTGCAAGATAAAAAAAACTACAAGTTAACAAAGCAATTCATTTATTTCCGGTTCATGATTCATACTTATGGTGGTTTATTTCTTCCATTTCGTACTGTATTTTCTGTACGAAAAGTCCATGTCAATATGATAATGCTTCACCATGTGATGATGGCACGGTAGAATGGTACCACGATGTCATGATAACAGGGCACCCTCGTGTCATAAAGACACATCATTACGTCAAGATGGCATGGCATTACGATGTCGCGACATCGCAGTGTCACGATGACACAATGTCACCATATCAAGATATCACAGCATCACGATACAACGATGGTACGACATCACGATGGCACGACTACACAGCATCATGCTGTCACAATAACACAATATTTCGATGACACAATGGCACGAGTGACACAATTACATGATATCACAACGTCACAACGACTCGGCTCTATGACATTCTACCAATGGTGGGGCTTATAAGTCTGATAAATGTTGATTGCATGTAATACATGCTAACACTTAACTGTAAGTTGTGCTTAGTCTTAAGTTTTAGACATTTTAAAGGCAAAGTGAACATCTACTGAAGACGAATTTAGTATTCTAGGAAGGTGGATGTTTAATGCAGGGTGAAATTCAAGCTGTCTGCCTGACTGTCATCCTGCATTAAGCTGCCACCTGCCTTAAAGTATGGCATTGATACTAATTTGAGTGTTCTAGTTATCGAGGTTTTACTGCGTGTTATGCATACCTTATGGATACCATACAGCTAGCAAAAAGTAAAAGTCAAGCAAACATCTCATTAGAGTTTTAGATATTGTTTATCACTTTATCACTTTGTTACTGAACAGAATCATTTTGTAATCTAAGATTTGAAACTGAGTTTACCCTTATCAAATGTCATGTTTTAAGCAAAGAAACTGATCTGGATATGCATTGATTATAAACCTACAACCAATAGTTTGGCCTTTACCCAAACTCAAATAAGCCCACCATATACGAATTTAATAGCGATTTTTAATCGATGATCGGTCGCGAACATGTGCCGATGATCGAGTGCTTGTGTGGATCCAATTCCCAACACTACTGTATAACCGTACATAGAATAACCTGTTTGTGAGATATCAAGGGGAGGGGGGGGGGGGGTCATTTAACCCTTTCCCTGTTTAATATGCATGTAAGAAATAATGACATCATGAATATTTATTAGCTGGTTTTATAATGGCATATTTACACAGACTTGTTTTGGTATCTAGTCAGGTCTATTAATTTCACAAGCAAACAGGGCAGGCCCTGATCAGACGACTCCTACAGAAAAGGCACGAAAGGAAAATTTATGCTTAATTATAGTAACCGTTACAGTTTGATGCAACAGTTCGCACACTTTAAGACCGAAATGTTGCGATCACAATAGATGCATTAAACTCTGTTTCTGTTAACACTTTACTCCAGAAATATAGAATTCTACGTATTGCCAATAGAGTAGACCCGGATAAGACGCCTCCTATTGGAGCCGTCTGATCAGGGTCTTTTCTGCTACGCTTATGACATTATGTCATGGCCAAATATCCCCGTGTCCATAGGCTATTACAACAATTAACCCATTACCTCATAGGCTATTTTTGTAGTTTGAAACCATTGTGATAAGTAGAGCATTTGCTCCTATACTCGCAAATGCTCTATTTATCACAATGGTTTCACAAAGTGACTTTTACAGAGTCGTCAAAAGTCGTTAATATGAGGGAATGGGTTAATCTGATTAATATTGACGATGTTATTATTTCTCACATGAATAATTTATGCAACAAATGGTTAATGATTGACTGAACGCATCCCTGATATACATCGTCGCTGTGCTGACACAACCTCGTATAGTGAAAATCATTACTTTTCTGGAGAAGCAAAAAACTGATTTTTTATGAATTCTTCTTTATGTGACAAATAAGGTCTATATTCTGGTACCATATTACAACACAAATTAATTAATAAAACTTTATTAATTCTATCATTGATAAAACTTTTTTCTATCATTTGGTATGACGATTGTTTAAATGTACGATATTTTTGTACCAAGTTTTGTTCACTTTATGTATATACGAGCTTTTACCACTTATACGATATTTCGTCGTTTATTTTTTATCCGGCGATCATAATATACGAGGAGCTACCACCTGCCTTTGCCATTGTGAATTATGCCCCTTTTTGGTGGTCGCGTTAGAAAGGTTTTACTCTAACTATTTTTTTTAATGAATATTCAGTAGGTATTTGAATTTGGAAGGAATAAACATAGAACATGGAAAGGGTTAAACATTTTATCGTGTGAGCTGTAACCATTATCGCGCACATTGACCCATATTTTATCTCAAACTAAATACGGCATAGACGTACCGGCTACCTATACTACACATTTATAAGCCAACAAACAGTTCGCTAATTATGACGGTGACTATTAAGAAAGAGCTATTTGGGAAATGCAAGGACGGAAGAGACGTGCACAAGTAAGCTTGTTTATAATTATATTTACATTACATTTCATAACATGAGCCGAGCAACAAGAACGTGTCAACTGCATGAGTCATGCAAACAATGTAGACCTTACCTAGACATTGTATCGGAGATCTTTGTCTAGCGTCGCGTCTGGGCCCATATTGTATTTGCCCCCCCCCCCCCGACCTCCTTCTATGTAGATGTTCGTTCACGGTATGCCGCATATCATCTCTTTCGCGGCCAAATGCGAAATTTGTGCTTGCGATTGCAAGCAGTTTAGATCCAGATGAGACGCAGAGTACCTCGGCATTACGGGTCATGTCGTCTCATCAGGATCCAAACTGCTTGCTATCGCTATTATGTTTTAAATAAGGGGCGGGGGGTTAAACACTGAAATATACAGCAGACGATACATATTGCCATTTGCAGACGGCATTAAATCTATCTGACGTTCAAAGTGTAAGCATGCTGTGTACACACGTA